>WSYH01005120.1:7857-47017 GCA_036426205.1 Ascaphus truei | reverse complement strand
CCCCCTTCCCTAGAATATACTGTTGTTACTTATGAACTAACGTTCATTCCTACCCTCAGCTCGCCATATTACATTCACTATGTCTGGATTTTTATCCACCCAACTGGACTTTGCAGTATGGCAACAAGAGGCCACAAATCTGTTTTCAGGTGAGACCAGCGGAGCCTCAGCCCCTAGTGATGATTTGATCACATTCTTCAATAAACTTGAAACATTATTTAAACAACGTGCGAGGCTGTGGTGGGAGATCACCAGTTTAGAAAATTACCTGAGAACAGAGCGCATACCGCGAGGTTTACGAGCAAATATTGCTCCCTCGCACATGTTTCAGGATGAGGCATTTACTAAAAGCTGGGACACCATTCTGGGCAAATGCTCAGTCTCACTCATGAAGCTGTTAATTGAGTATCAGAGTGAGAAGTTGATCACCGTGAAGACAGATATAAGAACGCACCTAGACAATATAGACCAGTGGAGAGATAAGACTGACTTTGTTGATTCTGAAAATAAACTACAGACTAATATTGACAAATTTATTAAAGAGCTGAAGGAACGAAAAGCAAAAAATTTTTACAGAGACACCAAGGACTATGAGGGAGGAAAGATCTACAGACATCACTTTTCGGATAAAAGGTCTGGAAAGAGGTCTAGACCCAATCACAATGATTCATCAACAGACTGGGATACCTCGAATGATGAGGCGGACAGCAGTGATAGACCTATTGCCAGACCTGACTCAGATAGGATGAATTTTTTAGAGCAGGGACCAAGTTATCCCCTGTTCTACGAAAAGGGAAAACAAGGAGAGGTCAAAAAGGATGGACTAAGAGACAGAAGTATTTGGGCCTACAGAGGAAGATCGAAACGACAGTACAGGAGACACAGATAAATCTAATGACATCTAAGTTACCGAACATCAATCAGGTAATTAATTTGTCTGATAAAATTTTAACCTCAGATCAGATTTCAGCACTGAACAAGGGCCTGTCGTTCTCTCCGTCAGAGAATTTCAAGATCTTTGATTGGGTGAAAGACACCAACTTGTTTGGGAGGAAACTCCTCCTACACAAATTCTTTAAGCGACGTGAGACATTCCAACTTAAGAACGAGGGTTTGATCCATCTTGATCAGTTGCACATTGACAACATGCGGGATCTTACGGCACTGCTAGAAGAATCTAGCAGAACCGAAGGAGAAGGCCCGTTCTCTGATCTGAGACCTAGATCCAAGTTTACACCACCTCTGGTAACGAGTCCTAATGTAGAAATGTTCATGAGACTTGTCACCAGGGATTTGGAAAATCTGACTCCCCACAACAGATCTGACAACCTATCACTTCCCGAACGTCTAGGTCTTAAAGATCTACAAACGGATGCCATGGTCACTATAAAACCCTCTGACAAAGGAGGCAATATGGTGATCATGAACACCGTTGATTATGTTAAAGAGTGCACTCGCCTTCTTTCTGATCCTACCTGTTATAAGACATTGAAGAAGAGTCCAACAGAATCTTTTAAAAAAGAACTTAAAGATATTTTAGTAACAGGTTTGGAATCTAGGATCATTACTAAGAAAGAGTATGAGCAATTACTAACACCTGCACCAGTCCTTTCCACCTTCTATTGCTTACCCAAGATCCATAAGGGATCTCTCCCCCCTCCTGGTAGGCCCATCATATCTGGTATTTCCAACTTAACGGAACAAAGTAATAAATACATTGACCAGATACTTCGGCCCTTCGTTGAGAGTTTGCCTTCGTTCCTTAGAGATACCAAAGATGCCCTTAATCGCTTGAATGACATAGTCCTTGATAGGGATACATTGCTAATCAGCCTAGATGTGGAGTCGCTCTATACCTCCATCATACATCAGATAGGTATAGATGCTGTCTCCTACTTTCTCAAAAGTCGGAGCTGCGAGTATGCCAAACACAACCAACTTATAGTTGATTTACTACGGTTCATACTGACCCACAACTATTTCACCTTTAAAGGCCTTTAATGATCTTACTAGTGTAAGTGCATATCTCACCGAATTCTTATCTGTTTGTATTGATATACTGCCCTATGATTTTTTCCTCTTCTTTCTTTTCTCTTCCCCTGCATATGTGCGCCTAGGTCACTCTTTGCAATATATATATATCTGTATATATATATATATATATATATATATATATATATATATATATATATTTGCATGATGAAGCCTATGTACAAATTCATGGGTGAAGGGTGGGTATCGGGCCAGTGTGGCTTAACCCCTTAATTACCTTTGCGGTTATTATCCGATATGGTATTTAGGGGGTTAATTGATATCTGATTGTAATTGCAATATATTGGCTTTGTATTGGCTATGTTTTTTGTGGGCGAGACAAGGATGATGCTGGTGACTGAGACTTCTTATTGATAAGGTCAGTAGTACTTAATTTATTTGAATATGCTAGTTAATGTTTTTAATAATGGGCAAATAATCTATTATCCCTATCTGGATAATAGTTATTTTGCACATTATTGTACTGTAGGTGTTGGGGGGGGTGTTCCCGTGTTCCCCAACGGTATGTGGGTAGGCCTCCCTTGTGGGTAGTGGGTGAGGGTGGTTAGGCCTCACGGGGTGGGGGGTTACTGTGGGAGGGTATGAATGCGTCCCGAGTGGTGGGTGAGGGTGGGTTAACCCCTTAATGACTGTAGCGGTGTCTGTTTTGCAGCAGCGGAGGGGGCATGGGCAGGATGAAGGGGAGGATGGCCTTCATCGTGGCAACCGGTAATGGGTAAGTGCTATATGTATTTAATGTGTTTATGTATGTAAAATGGGCACATTCACTATTATCCCTTTGTGGATAATAGTAATTGTGGCCATAACTATACTGTATGTGTTAGGGGGGGGGATTATTTCTTTAAAAGTATGTATGTGTTTATTCATTAATTTGGGGGGGGGCACATAATTGGTACTGCAGGCCTGCGGGTAAAACCCGAGGGCCCCCGCCGGCCTATAGTATCATTGATGTGCATATATGTGTATGTTAGGGGTTATAGGGGTTGTTGTTATATATATATATATTTATATATATATATATATTTATATTCATTTATTTATCCATTTAGTTTTATTTATTTAGTGTGGGGCTGCTGTGTGTAATTATTCTTCATTGTGGGTAGCGGGGGTGGGTGAAGGGGGTATTAGCCCCAGCGGTGGTTGTGGGGGGGGTAGCGGGAGGGGTTAACCCCTTCATGACCGTAGCGGTATTTACTGCTACGGTCGTGAAGGGGTTAAGTGCACCCGCAACCCCCCCGCAAGGCCTAAACTCACACCAAGGGCCAAATACCCCCTTCACCCACACCCGCTACCCACAATAAAGCTGGCATGGTGGGTTAACCCCTTCATTGCCTTAGCGGTTAGCCGCTAAGGTAATGAAGTGGGCTGTACATGCATTTTTCCTGCCTCGGATGCATGCCTGGGGGCTCCGGTGCTGGTATTCCTGGGTATCAGCTCTGGAGCCCCCCAGCATCAATCCCAGCCAGGAAAAGGGCTGATTTTTTTTATGGCCCCTATCGCCGCTCAGCTCCAGCTTCTTGCCAATTTTTTTTGGCGGGGCGATTTGGAGAACATCTCTCCATTTTATTGGCGCGAACAGCAGCGAGATGCTGATCGGGGCTACCTGCATACGGCAGATTTTAAAACTGGCGAGATATTGCGCGGCGAGTTTTTAAAACAAAAAAAAAAATTGGCGGATTTTACTCATCTCGGCAGTTTCTCGCCATTAACTAATTTGCCATATTTCGCCAAAACCTGGCGAGATTGCGGTTCTCGCTGCTCTCTGCATAGGCCCCATTATGTTTTAACTAACTTTTACGGTATATATATTCTATGGGTCTCATCATCTTGTTCATCCGTTCCTCCTATGCATATATTCATTTTTATATTTATGCTATATTCTTATTTTAACCATTTTAACTTCTTAGATCATTGATTATGCACACAATTCTTTCCTTATATACACTTACATTTAACATTAGAAACTTGTTATTCACACATAATTATATCACTTGAAATATTTACTTCAGTTACTCATTACACAACTCTTTTATATATAGATTTATATATACATAACTTGGTTGCAGTATATATAATTTAACACTGCACTCATGTCACATAATTATAATATATTTCACAATTCAATAATCACTGTATTCACCATCACAAATTAGTTTCCTCAATATATTTCGAAATGTATTCTTAATTTTATGTATAAACATTTATATATTTATATTCATATATATATATATATATATATATATATATTGTGACAAACGGCTTACTCCAGGGCTCCGCCGTCTGTCCAGGACTGCTAGAACACGGTCTTTTAGGGTAGGTTAAATGACGAGGCGTAACGTGCTGTTCCTTTAAACAGGCTACTGCCTGGTTTATTCCGTCCCAGGCACTGAGACTGCCACACTGAATACAAAGAAAACACAAGCAAAACAAAACCCTGCTCATCTGAGCAGTAACTTAACTGAGGTTCACCCTGAGTGGGGTTGGGGCGGCTTGCCCGCTTCCAACAAACAAAAATAAGGATCTTTACAATTTGAGAAAAGGAACAGAATGAGTTAACCTGTTTGGGGAGAGGTTTTTCCCATTTCTGTTTCCAGCAGCATTCCTGCCTCCAGTCTCTTGGGGAGAGGGAAGAGGAACCAGGAAATCAGCCTTAAATACCTGATTTCTATCTAGCAGGACAGGTGACAGAAATCAGGCAGCAGACAAACTCTGGTCTGGATCCCTAATCCCTCAGTTCCAGCAACTGTCAAACTGTGGGATGGAGTGCATATATTCTGAAGCTGCACTTTCTAGCCTAAACAGGATAGAAGCTGTCCAGTATCCTGGGAGCCCTATATATGGAATTTATTACCATCCCCTGGTTTCTGTCACATATTCTCCCCCCCAGCTCAGACCTCGAGGGATGAGCGACCATGGATATTAGGGAGTGCATCCTTGACAACCCGTCAGCATTACCATGTTTGTGCCCTGACCTGTGCTCCACAGAAAATGTAAAGGGTTGTAGGCTTAGGAACCACCTGGTCACTCTAGCATTCTTCTCTCTGTTTTGACACATCCAGGTGAGGGGTGCATGATCTGTGACCAACCAGAATTTTCTCCGCAACAGATTTTGAGCGTCTCTACAGCCCACTTTACTGCGAGACACTCTTTCTCGACTATGGAGTAATTTTTCTGCTGGGGATTTAGTTTCCTACTTAAATAAAGGATGGGGTGCTCCTCACCTTGAGACTCCTGGGAGAGTACAGCCCCCAGCCCTACCTCAGATGCGTCAGTTTGGACTAAAATCTCTTTAGAGAAGTCAGGTGTGACCAACACTGGTTGGGCACAGAGAGCTTTTTTCAGGCTTCTAAAGGCCTGTTCGGTTTCCGGGGACCACTTTACCATTAGCGGCCCTCTTGTTTTTGTGAGGTCGGTTAGTGGGGTTGCGTTAGTTGCAAAATTGGGAATAAACCTTCTATAGTAGCCAATTAATCCCAAAAAGGTCATTACTTGTTTTTTAGTGACTGGCCTTGGCCAATTTTGTATCACCTCTACTTTGAGTGTTTGGGGTTTGAGTAAACCTCTGCCAATAGAATACCCCAGAAACTTGGCCTCCTCCAGACCAATAGTGCATTTAGCGGGGTTAGCAGACCGAACTGCGTCAAGCACAGCTTGGACCTTTGGACGGTGGGATTGCCAATCTTCACTATGGATTACCACATCATCCAGGTAGGCGACAGCATACCGAGCATGTGGCTTTAAAATTGTATCCATCATTCTTTGGAATGTGGCAGGAGCTCCATGAGGTCGAAACAGCTGTCTGTGGGTGGTTTTCTGGGTATGCACCTTAACCCTGGCTGTGCTCAAAGCTGTGACCATGCAGCAAGCTTAAGCCTATAGGGAACCATGTTAAAAATGGTTATTGAGACAAAAAGTGACACTGTGTGCTCATTTGCATGTCATTTCCCAGAATCCCTTGCTGCAGTGGAAGTGCTGTATGCTGGGTGATAATGGGGAAAGGCGGGGATGCAGACCTGCCTAAGACATGCAGATGAGCATACAGTTATATTTGCATATATATATATATACTAATATATCAAAAATGCTAACACATTTCTTGTAAAAACATTTCTTGTAAAAATATTTACAATTGTTCTACTATATTGTAATTTAGGTTTAATAAGATCAGCGGACAATATTTCAGATATTAAATTCTGATCAAAAATAACCCTTGACCTCAAGCTTTATTATGAAAATGTTATAAATGTATTTTATAAAGTTCTAGTTTAAATTTGTTCTTTGATGTATTGTGTTGATAATACTCTATACAATGTGTTTTATACATGATAATGGTTGTATTTCCCTGGTTCCTAGGATTTAGGTCCACAATCTGTGTTATGCAGTATATATGTTTTAATATGTCTTTAAGTCTATCTTTTTGAACATTTTTAACCTTAATTATATTCATATGTTTTCTATATTCTTACTTTCTTTGCATATAGCTTAGTTGTAACACAACAAGTCTTTAATTTACTTTTCTTATGTTTTTCTTTTTGATATATTAGTATTCTTTCATAAGTGTTAGTTTAGCCTTGTATAGCTTTATTTCGTTGTAATGCGCATGCCCAGTGAGTAGCAATATACCTCTGTCTTGCAGGGATGTTTTGTAATGCATTTGTAGTGTGTTCCTATACCTGCCCTTATCCAAAATGGCCACACTGCTTGTGGGACTTCCCTTTGCCCTTAGATCGGCACTGAGTCGTTCTGCGCATGCGTGATGACGCGTGCAGCATCATGACGTCATCAGGTTCCGATTTTTGGTGCGAAACGGCCCACAGGTAAGAGGGTATATAATGGATGTTATCACATTGTGTTTTATCCTTGAAAAAGAACGCTGTGACGTTCGAAACGCGTTGGATGGGTCTTTTGTCACATTAAAGTGACCTTTTAATTATTTTTTGTTTTGGGTCCTTCCTGCTCCGTTTGTGCTGGTGCGCTTTTGGTCTCCTTTTTCCCAGTGTGGCTTAACGCCTTAATTACCTTTGCGGTTATTATCCAATATGGTATTTAAGGGGTTAATTGATATCTGAATGTAATTGCAATGTATTGGCTTTGTATTGGCTATGTTTTTTGTGGGCAAGACAAGGATGTTGCTGGCGACTGAGACTTCTTATTGATAAGGTCAGTAGTACTTAATTTATTTGAATATGCTAGTTAATGTTTTTAATAATGGGCAAATAATCTATTATCCCTATCTGGGTAATAGTTATTTAGCACATTATTGTACTGTAGGTGTTGGGGGGGGTGTTCCCCAACGGTATGTGGATAGGCCTCCCTTGTGGGTAGTGGGTGAGGGTGGTTAGGCCTCACAGGGTGGGGGTTTACTGTGGGAGGGTATGTAGGCGTCCCGAGTGGTGGGTGAGGGTGGGTTAACCCCTTAATGACTGTAGCGGTTAATAACCGCTATGGTGATTAAGGGGTTAGGGGACATTACTTTGGATGTTTTCATTCTTGTGTCTGTTTTGCAGCAGCGGAGGGGGCATGGGCAGGATGAAGATGAGGATGGCCTTCATCGTGGCAACCGGTAATGGGTAAGTGCTATATGTATTTAATGTATTTATTGCTGTTTATGTATTTTAAATGGGCACATTCACTATTATCCCTTTGTGGATAATAGTAATTGTGGCCATAACTATACTGTATGTGTTAGGTGGGGGGGTTATTTCTTTAAAAGTATGTATGTGTTTATTCATTAATTTGGGGGGGGCACAGAATTGGTACTGCAGGCCTGCGGGTAACACCCGAGGGCCCCCGCCGGTCTATAGTATCATTGATGTGCATATATGTGTATGTTAGGGGTTGTTATATATATATATATATATTTATTTATTTAGTGTAGGGCTGCTGTGTGTGATTATTCTTCATTGTGGGTAGCGGGTGTGGGTGAAGGGGGTATTAGCCCCAACTGTGGTTGTTTAGGGCTTGCGGGGGGGTAGCGGGAGGGGTTAACCCCTTCATGACCGTAGCGGTATTAACTGCTACGGTCGTGAAGGAGTTAAGTGCACCCGCAACCCCCCTGCAAGCCCTAAACTCACACCAAGGGCCAAATACCCCCTTCACCCACACCCGCTACCCACAATAAAGCTGGCACGGTGGGTTAACCCCTTCATTGCCTTAGCGGTTACCCGCTAAGGTAATGAAGTGGCCTGTACATGCATTTTTCCTGCCTCGGATGCATGCCGGGGGGCTCCGGTGCTGGTATTAATGGGTATCAGCTCTGGAGCCCCCCGGCATCAATCCGAGCCAGGAAAAGGGCCTGGTTTTTTTTTTATAGCCCCTATCGCCGCTCAGCTCCAGCTTCTTGCCAACTTTTTTTGGCGGAGCTATTTGGAGAACATCTCTCCATTTTATTGGTGCGATCAGCAGCGAGATGCTGATTGGGGCTACCTGCATACGACGGGTTTAAAACTGGCGAGATATTGCTTCTCGCCACCCGCGCGGCGAGTTTTTAAAACACAAAAAAAAACTGGCGGTTTTTCCTCATCTCGCCAGTTTCTCACCATTTACTGAATTGCTGTAGGCATATTTGGCGAGAACTTGGCGAGATTGCGCTTCTCGCTGCTCTCTGCATAGGCCCCTAAGTCTCTACTATACGCAGATGACCTGCTCCTGCAGTCTCCAACAGAACAAGGCCTCCAACAGAAACTGGCAATATTAGAAAAATTCAGCCAGACCTGGGCACTCTCTGTGAACCTAGAAAAAACTAGAATAATGGTATTCCAGAAAAAATCTAAAAAACATCCAACCATATCGCAATTCACACTGGCCGACAATGCACAGGAACAGATAGCGAGCTACACATACCTTGGTCTAACAATCAGCTCATCAGGGAAATTCAACCTGGCCATAAATACACTGAAGGAGAAGGCCCGCAGAGCATTTTATGCAATAAGGAAACAGATGTACCACCTCAAACAACCAATAAGTATCTGGATGAAAATATTCAACAGCATCATCACACCCATCCTTTTGTATGGTAGCAAGGTGTGGGGCCCTGTAACATACTCAGACTCCACAAAATGGGATACCAGCCCAACAGAAATACTGCATCTGGAATTCTGCAAACACCTTCTCCAAGTACACAGGAGTACATCAAACAATGCATGCCGGGCTGAGCTGGGCCGCTTTCCTCTACTGCTCACTGTACAGAAGAGAGCACTGACATTCTGGGCTCACCTAAACAAGAGCCACCCACAGTCTTACTGCTACAGAGCAATGCAAAGCCAGGACCTCCTCATTAAACCCTGTGCCATCAAACAACTTGTCCTCTCACTCCAAGGACAAAACCCCACACAGATTAACAACCTGCCGAAAAAAGAAATCAACTCAATCTCCAACAAAATGAAGAAGCAGTATGTGACAATGTGGGAAAATGATATCCAACGCTCAAATAAGCTGGAAACCTAACACAGCCTACAGAGAGAATACACTCTGGCACCCTACCTACTGAAGGTAAAAGACCCAAAACAGAGACAGACCCTGGGCCAGTACAGAATAAGTGCACACAGCCTAGAAATAGAAACAGGCAGACACAGACAGAACTGGAAGCCCCGGGAGATGAGAATATGCCAAAGATGTGAGCTAGGAGAGGTAGAAGATGAAACGCACTTCCTGTTGCGTTGCACACAATACTCTGAAGTGAGGTGTGCCCACCTAGAGAAACTAACTGCTGTTATCCAGAACTTTAATAATATAGAGGAGAACCAACAAATAGCGATCCTCCTGGGAGAAGATGAAACCACAGCAGAACTGGCTGCACACTATATCAGCACCTGCCACAAGCTGAAATGTCCACTAACCCCCACATTCCTGTGTGAAACTGTTACCCATATACCGTGCAATCATTATACCCTATCCCCTAGTATTCGTATAATTATTGTCCCCCACCCCCTATTATTCACACTTTGGCAATACTGAAATGTTCTTTTGTCATGCCAATAAAACTGATTTGATTTGAGAGAGAGACAGAGAGAGAGTGACAGAGAGACAGAGACACACACAGAGAAAGAGAGAGAGAGACAGAGAGAGAGAGAGAGAGAGAGAGAGACACACACAGAGACAGAGAAAGAGAGAGAGACACACACAGAGACAGAGAGAGAGAGAGAGACACACAGAGAGAGAGATATATATATATATATATATATATATATATATATATATATATATATTTATATTTATTTATATATAGCGGTTAGCCGCTAAGGTAATGAAGTGGGCTGTACATGCATTTTTCCTGCCTCGGATGCATGCCGGGGGGCTCCGGTGCTGGTATTAATGGGTATCAGCTCTGGAGCCCCCCAGCATCAATCCCAGCCAGGAAAAGGGCTGATTTTTTTTTATGGCCCCTATCGCCGCTCAGCTCCAGCTTCTTGCCAACTTTTTTTGACGGGGCGATTTGGAGAACATCTCTCCATTTTATTGGCGCGAACAGCAGCGAGATGCTGATCGGGGCTACCTGCATACGGCGGGTTTTATAACTGACGAGATATTGGTTCTCGCCCCCCGCGCGCGAGTTTTTAAAACAAAAAAAAAAAACTGGCGGATTTTACTAATCTCGGCAGTTTCTCGCCATTAACTAATTTGCTATAGCCATATTTCGCCAAAACCTGGCGAGATTGCGGTTCTCGCTGCTCTCTGCATAGGCCCCTATATGTCTATTTTGCACTACTCTGTTATTTGTTTATATATGCAAATGTATCTCACTATATTGTTACAAAGCCTGTTAATAAATAATGTAATATATATATATATATATATATATATATATATATATATATTCTTCTAAAAAATAGAAATCTCTCAGAGCAATCGGTGGATCCAAATCCGCAAAATAAATGTGCCCATCTCTAATTATTTTCTTAAGTATCGCTTTTCTAAAGTATTTTGTTAGACTTAAATTGGGACTCCAATGAAAATTCTATTGATGTCATAATCTCAACAAGTACTGTAGCATAGTATGATGACAGAGATGGATGAGGAATGGTGCTCACAAATCACATGTATGCTCTTGGTAAATAGATTATTTGATTCCATAAATGTCCAGGGTGCTGTATGAATGTCTCCATTAAGGCAGTCCATGCACAAATAAATGACCCAAGAGAAATAGGAACCTAATGATGTCCACCTGATAACCACAAATGCCCCTTAATACTTTCCTCCCAGGAAATAATATCTTTATGATCAGTGGTACTAGCATAAGGTAATGTCATCATGGACGAAACTCGTAGGTGCGTTTTTTTCACCTTCCATTGTGAACTACACTCATAAATTCATTGTTATTTGGAGTTGCCCTGGAATCTTTAATTTTTTCATCCTGGATCCTGGCTGTGCTCCTGCTTCTACATACATCTTCTAGTATCGTGACATATTAACAAAAATAGAAAAAGTATAACACTTTTTTACTGTAATTCAACTGTTAATTGTTAATTCAACCGTATGGATGAAAGGTTTTCACTTGTACATGACTTTGGTACGTGGCAACTGCCTCCCTACCAGAAAAAAAACTCACTGCTGACAAACCAGCAATGCAGCTGATGTAAGCATCCTATTACCAAAATTAAAAAAATCATAACATTCCTTGCCCAACATGGGTGTAACCACAATCACAATATAAGCATACCAACTTTAACCAATCTACATAATACATATACAGTAGCTTGGCCCCCTGCAGACGCACTTACCAGAATTCCCTCCTACTGTCTCTGTATGTTCTCCCTACATACCAATTAGATTGTAAGCTCCTCGGAGCAGGGACTCCTTTTCCTTAATGTTACTTTTATGTCTAAAGCACTTATTACCATGACCTGTTATTTATATTATCTGTTATTTATTTGATTACCATGTGTATTACTACTGTGAAGCGCTATGTACATTAATGGCGCTATATATAAATAAAGACATACAATACAATACAATATGATTCCAGTCTAACTGGGATAACAAATACCAGCGGCTGTGACAATTAATAGCTCAAACTTTTTATGTAATACAACTTATTTATTTATAAAATATTTTACCAGTAAGTAATACATTGAGAGTTACCTGTCGTTTTCAAGTATGTCCTGGGCACAGAGTTAAGATGACAAATAATACATGGTTACAAATACAGTTACATATGTGAACAGGGTATACATTATATACAATGCATAGCATGCACAGTTAGAGATGGTATATATTATAGGTGTATGTAACAGTTACAGACCAGATCCACATATTTTGACAAGACATTCATAAGATGGACAGAAAAATGGTGGGGGGAACAGTTTCAGGTGGTCTAATGGAGTAGGTAGCCAGACTTAAATAGCCATTGCTTGTTCCCCTAGACCACCATCAAGAGAGGTGCAGGACAGAAACTTCAAAAAAGACTACACAGGGAAACAGAGGATGTTTGAGGGTAGCTCATTGCAAAAACAATTAGTCCATTTATTGAGGTACTGTATGGTGGAAGTGGAATTCAGAGCACAGCATGGTGTATGTAAAATAACAAATTATGTCATTTATCAACATCATTTTCCTGTTAATGACTTTTTACAATCCTTTATCAGCCTGAGGCAGCAGTAGTAGTTATGGTAATTAAGGGCCCTCCTGGTGTCAAGATGCCATCCCCTTTGCATGATATAATTTTTAATCTGAATTTCTACACGTAAACACTGCCCTGGACCCGAAATAGTTTTCCATAAGCTATTCTTTACTACAGATATCTTGTCATCATGTGTTATTATGTGACAGTAAATAGATCCAGGTTTAAACATTTGTTTTGTGTATAAAGAAGATAAATGTATAGTTTGATCCTGTGTCTAGAGGAAACAAATGGAAATAGGTCAATAAGGAATAACCCATTTCTAAACACATTATAAAGCTGTTTAATTTGTAGAGTTGCTTTCAGTGTATATAATATTAGTCTTGAGAACAAGAGCATGGACAAAGTCTCTTTCTTCCTTTTAACAAAATAAATATTACTTAAATCTTTCTAAATTACAAAACAGCTTTGTCACTTATGTTTAATAGTTGTACACTTTTTAAAATCAGTTCTACTACAGATCAGTACCACTACTTATTTTAAGCCTTTTCACCACTGAAAGTGATAAGGATGTGAGGTTTGGTTGTTAGGGAATACAAAATCTATTTCTCCTCCTCCGAAATAAAGGGGTGTCAGATACGGGGTCTTACCACCCTTGCCTACCACCCTTGACATTCTGGTGCTCCTGCTGTGATTTGGACCTCCTCAGGTTCAGCTGAATGGATTAACTGAAGATCACTGTGGCTCTGTCTCCTGTTATCTGTGCCACCTCTGACACTATAAAGCATCTGGTTCAACCAGGATACCCAGTAAGCCGTTCAGATGCTTCATTAACAAGCATTTAATTTAGCTGAGAAGAGCAGTGTAATGAGGGAGAAAGAATCATTTAACTGCAAGAGAAATCGACTGGGTGGGACTTTACAGCAGGAAACCAATTCAGGTGAACAGAAGACAGCTTAAATATGAAAAGATCAATAACAGGCAGAGGAAAATGTGCAACCGAAACAAGAGGGATTAGGAACAGCAGTAACAAATGTCTTTGGGTTATTTAAAAAAAATTCCTACTTTGGTAAATAATACTGTATACCATAACTAATAACAATAATGTCAAAGGATGATTAGGATATTGTGACTATTAGTGAGTCATGGTACAATGAAAATCAAAACTGGACAAAGCTATACCAGGTTACACTCTATTTAGAAAGGACAGGGTAGGAGCAGTTGCTCTTTATGTGAGGAACAACATAAAATCTACTTTAATGCAAGTTACTATACAATAGTATTCTAGAATGATCTTTAATACATTCATTTGATTCACCATATACAGTTGTACTGTATTCATTCTTCTTACTTATAGTTTGTGTGATTTATGTGTCTTAATGTATTACTGTATGTGTGTATATTTATGTATGTGTATAAATATATAGCCAATAAAGAATATCACTTGTGAGCACATTCACGTCTTAGACAGGTCCATTATCACCTAGCATACACCATTATCACCTAGAATACAGTGCTTCCACTGCAGCAAGGGATTCTGGGAAATGACATGCAAATGGGCACACAATGTGTCACCTTTTGCCTGAAATCCATTTTTTTCATGGAACCCTTATAAGCTAATACTCGCCACTCACACAGCTTTTAAGCACAGCAGGGGATTCGATGCAAAACCAGTCAAAGCATTCACATACAGCTGTTTCGACCTTTTGGGTCTCATCAGTGTGAGGTTGGTTTTACTGGCTTTGTAATTTTCATGCTCGGTAGGTTTACATTCTATATTACCTTTACACGAGTAAAAATATATTGCACTTTTTTTCTTCTCTCTTTTATTATACTGTAATAAGGATTTCTCAAGCGTTCTGCTGTTTCTTGTTTGTACTGTATTCAGAGAGGACTTTCCTCTGAAATGCTTGTTTGAAATGGACACCACGTGAGTGGGAATAACTTAAGTCAATGTTTTAATTATTCACATTGCCACACAGTTTTACACAATTTTTTCTTCCTTTTTCCCCTTTTCATATGTACATGAGGAATTTGCGCTCCGAGATTTGTGGTTTTTTTCTTGTAATCAAGACCCCTGGAGAGTCTTTCTTGTGGAGCTTCACTGTCGCTTCTGATTGTACTTATAGTTTGATATTTTTAACACACTGCAGATTTTTTCACTGAAAGTGTTATTTACGCTTTTTTTTTCCTTGAATGGCTATACCTTACCTGGCATTACTGTAGATGCTTTCAGCAAATAATGCTGGGTTGCAGAAAATGTTTGGGCCTTCTCCAGGGTGCTGAAGTGGCCCACTTTTCCTTCCTCCAGTATATTGTCTTAGCAATTTAGAAAGCCAAAATGAATACCCTGGACTATGCCAAAAATATTAGATAAGACCTATGTAGAAACCATTTTGAAGCCATAGTGACCATGAAGGCATGCATTATGGATGCCTTCAAGGTTACTAAGGTAGCCAAGTGGTTAATTCCAACACCCTAACTACCTTTCTATCTATTGTATGGCATAGAGCAGTGATACCCAACCGGGGCCCCGTGGAACCCTGGAGCTCTGTGGAGCAGTCCCAAGGGTTCCGCCTGGCCGCCCACGCTCACCGCTGCCCCTGGCTCTCCCCCCTCCACTCTTCTCCTCCCTCCTAGGAGTGTGCGTGCAGTCCTCGCTGCCTCCTGCCTGTGAGCTGAGAGGGGAGGGTGATCTGTGGTGTCGGCTTCTTCTGTAAACATTTCATGTGAGCTACGGGAGGGGGAGAGGGGGAGATGCTGCTTCTTCTGCTCAACGTTGTGTGTGTGTGACAGTGTATGTGTGTGTGTGATAGTGTGTGTGTCAGACTGTGAGTGTGTGTGTGTGTGTGTGTGAGAGAGGGGGAGGAGGAGGAGAGATGCTGCTTCTTCTGCTCAATGTTGCGTGTGTGTGTGTGTGACAGACAGTGTGTGTGTGTGACAGTGTGTGTGTGACAATGTGTATGTGTCAGACTGTGTGTGTGTGTGTGTGTGTGTGTGTGTGTGTGTGTGTGTGTGTGTGTGTGTGGGGTGAGAGGAGAGAGGAGGGAGAGGAGAGAGAAGGAGGGGACAAGGAGAGAGAAGAGGGGGAGAGGTAGAGGGAGAAAGGATGAAGAGAGAGGAGGGGAAGAGGAGGGAGAGAGGGAAAGGGACAGGACAGAGGGCAGAGGAACGACAGGAGAGAGGAGAAGGAAGGAGAGGAGAGAGGTAGAGAGAGAAGGAGGGAGAGATGTAGAGGAGAGTGGGAGAGGGAGAAAGGAAGAGGAGAAAGAAGAGTGGAGGGAGAAGAGGGGCAAAGGAGAGAGGAAGGGGAGAGGACAGAGGAGGGACAGGAGAGAGAAGGAGGGAGAGAGGAGAGAGGTAGAGAGAGAAGTAGGGAGAAAGGAGAAGAGGGAGAGAGAGAAGAGGAGAGAGGGGATAGAAGAGAGAGGGCAGAGGAGCGACAAGGAGGGGAAGATGTAGAGGGAGAAAGGAAGAGGAGAGAGGAGGGAGAGGGGGAGATGGGAGAGAATGAGGGAGAGAGAGGGGGGAGGAGAGAGGTAGAGGAGAGAGGTAGAGGTAGAAAGGAAGAGGAGAGGAGACAGAGGGAGGGGGTGAGGAGGAGAGGACAGAGAAGGAGGGACAGGAGAGAGAAGGAGGGAGAGAGGTAGAGGAGAGAGGAGGGAGAAAGGAAGAGGATAGAAGGAGGGAGAGAGGAGAGAGAAGGAGGGAAAAGGAGCGAGGGAGAGGAAAGAGAGAAGGAAGGAGAAAGGTAGAGGAGAGAGAAGGGGGAGAGGGGGAGAGAGACCGATTGATCAGTGGGGAATGATGTGAGATGCAGGGGGGTGATGTGAGATGCAGGGGGGAGGGGATGTTTAAAACAAAATCATTACAAAATATATTCATATTGTTTATTCAAAGGTATGAGTTAATTATTATTTATTACCCCCACTGCTTTACACGTCTATTTTGTGATTTACCCCTGTCGAACATATGTCATCCAGATAGGGGTTCCCCGAAATTTTACAAAATACTTAAAGGGTTCTTCCAAACTAAAAAGGTTGGGAATCACTGGCATAGAGGTACAACTGCTATAACATACAAGGGGTTAACTACCCCCGTAATCTCCCTGGGTGGGCTAACCATTCTCCCCAGAGTATGTACCCCCATATCTGACCCCTACCAAACCACCCCCCAAAAATCCACCTCCCCCTCTAGAGTACTGGGCATTAGCCCTACTAGACAAAGATGGCCAATAGCTAATATAAGCACAATATACGATTACACCCCAAGCAATCAAATATATATATAAAAAAATACAAATACACATATTATGTATAAACATACACACACACACAAACATACCAAGAAAAACATATTTAAAAGGTTAAAAATAACCAATTGAGTGTCAGTGGGGCTACATTTATTCTCTCAGGGAGAGCCTCAGCAGCCACAATGGCACTCAATAAGTTATGTGAAAAAAATATTAGACATCCCATCCGAGTAGATTGCCACCATCATCAGGGCAATGACCCCCCTGGAAGCTGATGCCCAACCATAAAAAGCTAATTTGACAAGCCTCATGACCAATAACCATACAAAAATATAACTCAGAAAACCAAAAAAATGTAAAATAAATCCAAATAAACACCTCTTCCCCAGAAAAAATATATATAATCAATACAGGCTTAATGATCCATTTGTAATCTGAGGCTATCCATTGCCTGGTAACGAGGGGTCCTCATCTTGACCAATGCCCAATGGACTTAGAGACCCTCAGGAATGTGGGACTGACTGTGAACGATGTTCTCCAAAGAATCTAATGTATTTGCGGAGCTTACGCATGCTGGGGGGAGAATAGTCTCCTGTCGATCCTCCACCTTGTCCTCCACCAGGAAATGATGGAAGAAAGCGTCTGCCTTCACGTTCTTTGAGCCTGGTAGGTATAAAATGATAAAGTTAAACTGAGAAAAAAAAAGTGACCATCGTGCTTGTCGAGACCTCAGCCGCCAAGCGCCTTCAATGTATAGAAGATTTTTGTGGTCCGTCATTATGGTTACTGGGTTTTCTGTGCCCTCGAGCAGATGTCTCCATTCTTCTAAAGCCATATTGATGGCTAGGAGTTCCCGATCGCCTACATAATATTTTTGTTCAGCGGAAGAGAATTTTTTGGGGAAAAAAGCGCACGGGTGAAGATTGGCTTGAGGGGTTTTCCTCTGTGACAATACTGCTCCGGCCCCGACGTTAGATGCGTCTACTTCAAGAGTGAACGGTAAGCTAGGATCCTGGTGTACGAGGATGGGTGCAGAGACGAAGGCTGTTTTGAGTCTGTCAAATGCTTGGGTAATGGCAGAGGACCATGAAGCGGGATCCAAACCTTTTTGTGTTAAGGACGTAATGGGCACTACCACAGAGACGAAGTTCTGGATGAATCTGAGGTAGTAATTGACGAAGCCTAGGAAGCGTTGTACGGCTTTCAGAGTCGTGGGGCAAGGCCAATCCAGAACGCTTTCACCTTGGCTGGATCCATGGCGAGACCGGTATCGGAGATGATATTGTTACGCCGGTGCTGCCCAAAGACCAGACTTGTCCCTTATACTGAGGTGGGGACGTCTATGTGCACGCACCCGCAGCAGAAGGAGCGTGTCCGGAGTGTGGTGTTTTGCCGTTGCCAGGCCAGGTGTGTATAGATGTAGCAACACTTGCTGGTATCGGTACTGAAGAAGCCAAGTCGTTGCCATTTAGCCAAGGTCAGGGACGGAGAGAGATCCGGAAGGTCAAGGTCCAAGCTGTGGTCGAGGGATGATAGAAGCTGCAAGGTCAAGAGGGAGCCGGGATCCAGATAGGAATGTCCGCCAAGCGGGTCGCAACCTGAATACACGAAGACAAAGGGAGAGCCAGAATAGACGTCTGTAGCAGAGACTATCTCGAGCGATGTGAGAGAGGTAGGACAGGGATTAAGTACTGTGGCTGACCAATGGGAAGCGGAGGCAGGCCTGGAGGAGCCCTAAGAGCTGTCCAGGATTGGTCCCCATAATAGGCCGCCAGGAGGTAAGGTTTAGGATTAACTAGTAACCAGCATGTGGGCCGGGGGCGTAGCTTCACTGCAAGAGCAGGGAATAAATTAGCTGGTGCCACCACGTGCTCCATAACGGGAGAGGATGCACTCGCAGGGGCAATAGCAGGTGCCTGAGCATCAGCCGCACGCGGAGCGGCGGCAGCCCAATGGAGAGGATGGGGAAGCCCCTTCACCACGGGGGTCAGGAAGAAGCGAGGAGGACGGAGCCACACGGCAGCGGGAGTGGAAAGAGGTAAGGGGAGGTCACGCTGCGACCCCCGAGTCCTCACAGATGTAACCCAAGATAGTCATTGTGGTTTGATGGAATTGACACTTCTCTAATTTACTGAATAGGTGTTTTTTCATAGATGCAGAAATACCTGTTTAACATGGTCAGAATGTTCCTGTATAAACTTGGAGAGGATCAATATGTCGTCCAGGTAGACTATGACGTATTGGTCAAGAAGGTCCCTAAAAATTTCAAAAGCGAAATCCTGGAATACTGCTGGAGCGTTGCAAAGGCCAAATTGCATGACGAGGTTCTCGTAATGTCCGTCCCGGGTGTTGAAGGCCATCTTCCACTCATCGCCCTGGTGGATTCTTACCAGATTGTAAGCTCCTTGTAAATCTAGCTTGGTAAAGATGGTGGCTACCTGCAGTCTGTCAAAAAGTTCGGAAATTAACGGTAGAGGGTACCGATACTTCATTGTGATCTTGTTAAGACCCCAATTGTCGATGCAGGTTCTGAGGGACCCATCCTTCTTCTTTACAAAGAAGGACCCTGCTCCTGCGGGGGGTACAAGGATTTGTGAATAAATCCTCTCTGTAGATTCTCAAGAATGTATTCCTTCATAGCCTTGGTTTCTGGAGAATAGAGTGGGTAGGAGCATCCCCTCTGGGGCATAAAGCCAGGCAGCAGATCGATTGGGCAATTGAAAATCGGTGGGGTGGTAGCTCCTCAGATTGTGCTTTATTAAAGATGTCCTGGAAACTGGAGTAGATCTCAGGTAAAGGTATCTTTACTTCTTCCGTTACCGAAACCCCGCATAATTTTTGGGCGGAGACGGAGAAATTGTACGAGCAGTGAGAACTTCATTGGAAGGGCACTGAATCAGTCCAGTCTATTAACGGGTTGTGTACCTGGAGCCACGGTAGTCCAAGGATAACGTCGACCGTAGGGGTATGGATGGCATCCTGCTGGATCCTCTCAGTGTGCTCTTCTCCTGTCAGCAAGTGGAAGGGAACGGTTTGCAGGGAAATAACTGCTGGTTGTAGAGGGCAGCCGACAATGGCCCCCAATCCGACTGGATGCTTCTTGTGTACCAGAGGAATTTTCTTCCTCTCAGCCAACCCCTGATCGATGAAATTACCCCCTGACCCAGAATCCAGAAAGGCCTGTGCGGTGGTATGGAAGGTATCACTGGTTAAAGTAACGGGACTAGAATCCTAGTTGGCATCTTTTTGGTAGGAGAAACGGATAGTGTTCCCAGTGTGATTCTCCTGGCTCTCACTGGGACTTGGCATTTCTCGACTTGTGTGGATAAGCAAGTGTCCAGTGTCCGTTGTTACCGTAGTGCAGACAGAGTCCTTCATTGCGTTGGCGCTGTTTCTTGCCGGAGGACATCTTATTGCTGCAGAGTTGCATGGGTCGGAGTTCGGCGGAGATGGGGTAGCAGCCCCTGTGTAGAAACTGTGGGGGGTTTTAATACCTTGCTTGCGCCGTGTTCTTTCGTCTCTCCTTTCCTGCAACCACTGGTCTACCTGGATGCATAGGGCGACGAGCTCCTCCAGATCGGTGTGGCGCTCTGGTGCAGCGAGTTCGTCCTTCAGGTTCTCGGAGAGGCCTTGCAAGAAGGCGGCCATCAGCGCCTTATCATTCCATCCAGTCTCTGTGGCTATGGTACGGAACTCGAGGGCATACCGGGGCACGGGACAGGTACCTTGTGAAATATGTAACATAGATGAGGCAGCTGTTACCTTGCGTACCTTGTGTCGAATACCCTGCGGAACTCCTTGGTGAAGCGTGCAATATCATTGGTAAGATCCAACCTCAGTTTCCAGACAGGTGAGGCCCAGGCCAGGGCATTGTCAGTTAATAAAGAAATTATATATGCCACCTTAGATCTCTGAGACATGAAGTGAGAAGGCATTAGTTCAAATTGAATGAAACATTGGTTCAGGAAGCCGCAACAACCATGAGGGTTGCCGCCATAGCGATTGGGGGTAGGTAGTCATGGTTCGGAGACTGTGGCCGCAGAAACAAGTCCACGGGAGGCACAGAGTGGAGAGAAGAATGTTGTGTCTGGTCCGTGATAGATTGAACTGTCTGTTGTAGCAGCTCCATACGTTGATTATTTTGTTCAAGATATTTTTCTAATTTGGCAAACATGTTGGCGTGCGTGCTCAAGACTCGCCCCACCTCAGCGAGGTCCATGTTTGTGAGGATGAACATACTGTAATGGGTGCTCACCACAAACAGAACGTGACCACGAGGCTGAGGTGGGTATTGAGAATAAACTGACCTCCAGCCGTGTCTGGACTGCAGATTGGTAGTGGTTAGCCATGTCGGGGTTGGAGAAGTGTGGATCGTCGTAGGTACTTGCCATGTTAAGGGGTTGGAGAGGTATGGATCACAAAGTACTTGCCGTGGTCAGGAGCGGAGATGGTCGGGGTTCAGGTACTAGCCAAGGTCTGACAAGGAGCAAAACAAGAACAGCGGATGCAAGGTCCAAGGCAAGGAGGCAAGGATTGTTATAAGCACTTCATATGGAATCAATTCTTATGCTCAGCCAGTTTGCCAGAGAGCTGGCTGAGCATATAAGAGGCCAGGAACCAATGGTTTTTTGTGCACGGTTAGGCAGTCCTGCCCACTGGGTAGGCGTCACCCAATGGCAGATGGGGGCAGAGTAGACCGCAGGTGCGGATGGTGAGGATTTAGTGGTATTTAACCCCTCACATAGCATGATGCATCGCCCAAGTCCCCATGGTACGGAACACAGGAGAACACAGGGGCGGAGCCCAAGCCCAAGTCCGGAGACCTCCCTGCGTCGGAAGGCAGGGTGCCTGGTCTGCCGCGCGTCATGCGTGTTGCTACGGGAGCGGGACCCAATGCCGATCCTGACATCGGCCCTAATGAAACTGGTTCAGGTTCACTTTCTCCAAATTGAGGAATAGGTAGTAAGTGATTCCTATGCCAGACCCTTACTCTTCCATCTGCATCGTGGATGCGATATACAGGGAGGCCTGGCATCTGTGACTCTACCTCAAAGGGATCTCCTCGCCAACAGTCTGCTGACTTATGTTTTCCTGGAATTCTTAGGTTCTGCAGGAGAACTGCATCTCCAGGCCGAAGTTCCCGATGGCTGACCTTGTGGTCATACCCCCATTTGTTGTTCTCATTCAGTTTGGCGGTGGCCTTTACCGCCATCTGATACAATCGTCGGAGGTTATCTTGGAGTCGTTGCACATATTTATAGTGCGTCATATTCGGTACCCCATTGGTAGATACCTGTAGATGAATATCCACAGGTACTCGCGCCTCTCTGCTGAACATCATCAAATAGGGTGTGTACCCGGTGGATTCATGCCTAGTGAAATTGTTGGCATGCTTGCTCCAGCTGGCCTTTCCGGAGCCCTTCAGAGTGCCAAATATATCTAGTAAGGTTTAATTGAACCTTTCTGGCAGGGTGTCTCCTTTAGGGTACTATCGAAGTCTCTCCCTTGATTGGAGTGCATCCGATTAGGCAACCCTTTTTTTTTTTTATAACTTGTATTTTTATTTTTGTGACAAAACAGCATGTATACATCTTATTTCCAGTACTGTGACCTGCACTATTCATATCTCTTATGTATGATAGCTGAACACAAACATTATCATCAAAACCAAAGTTATAAGTAACAACATAAACTTAAATAATAAATAATCCTAAAGTAAAATTAGGTGGGGGGGGAAGAGGAAAAGGGTGGGGAGGGGGAGAGGAAAGTTGGGAGGCCGCGGCTCTGATCAACGCCTCAGGAACCGATGTCTGGTTTGATTTGTTGCTGCTGGGTAAGCTACTCCATTACTGGAGAACGCATCTAGCTACTATTAAAGCAAAACGGTGGTACTCTTTACCCCAGGGATGTCTGTCTGGGCCAGCCAAGGCGTCCAGACTTTTAGGAAATTTTCGCCAGTGTCATTGACTAGACTTGTCAATTTTTCCATCTGGCATACGTACCAAATTCTATTCCGGATTTTGGGGATAACAGGAATTTCATTTTGTTTCCATAATGCTGCAATCTCGCACCGCACGGCTGTAGCAAAATGTGCTATTAGTTTAAGAGTGGCTTTTGAGAAGCCTTGTCATGCTCTTCCCAAAAGGAAGAGACCGGGATCAAAAGGGATATCGAGGCCCAAAAGCCTCTGAAGCCAATTAATGATTTTTTTCCACATTGGAATCAGCCAGGGGCATGACCACAGCATATGTAACAGATCAGCGGGTTCTCCACACTGTCTAGGACAGAGCAGAGAACTACCGTTTACAAATTTGGATAGTCTAAGCGGGGTGAGGTACCACCTCATTAGGACCTTATATGCGTTCTCCTTTAATGTTGTGCAAATCGAGCTCTTAGCAGCTGCTGTTGCTATTTGGGTCCACTCGTCAACATCTAAGGTCTGTCCTAAGTCCATTTCCCATTTTAGCATGTAACCTAGCTTGTGGTGACTTTAGTTCCAGAACCGATCACTTCTCTATACATCTGCGATGTGAGTCCCCTTGTGTTGGTCTCTTTCAGACAGAGCTTTTCGAATGTTGTCAGAGGTGGGTATGGGGTTGAATTATTGTAGAAGGCTCTGATCTGGAGGTATCTAAAAAATTCTGAATGTGGGATATTTTTCTCTTCTCTAATTTGTGTAATAATATTATGCTGTTTCCAGATTTGAAAGTTAGCGCTAGGCATACCCGGAGCAAAGTGTGAGTTCCTCCATAGGGGTGTCATTAGGGTTTTTCTGGACGTAAGTCCGCACCTAAATTTGGTAGCATCCCAGATTGCTAAAGAATTGGTCATTGAGGATAGCGGCTGTTGTATAGCGGATTTTCTTGCTATTTTTGGGGTCCATAATAGATTGCTTAGTTTCAATGGGGAACAAGCTTTGCTTTCCAATGCTACCCATCGCTTCAAATAAATCCTGAAATTTTGTTAAACTTATCTAATAGGCTGAAGAGGTTAGAGAGAGAGGTGAGTGGCTTTGACAAGACCATTAGTACATCGTCAGCATAGAGGGCTATTTTGTGGATCTGATTATCTATTTTGAGACCGGAGATATCTGGATTGTCTCTCACATGTGCCGCTAAAGGCTCCATGCACATGGCAAAGAGTAAGGGCGAGAGGGGGCAACCCTGTCTCGTGCCACTCTTGATCTTAAACATGTCCGAGTGGTAACCTTGATGCATAACTTTAGCTGTCGGACCAGAGTATAGCGCCATGATAGCTGATATTAATTTATTCTCGAAACCAAATGCTCCAAGTGTAGCTTTTAGGTATGCCCAGTCGGTCATATCAAAGGCATTTTCTGCATCTAGACTTAACACCATAATTTTTACTTTTTGCGATTTGGCTATTTCTAACAGATCAATGATTCGTCGGATATTATCTCCCGCTTGTCTATCCTTAATGAAGCCGACTTGATCTGGGTGTATTAGTCTAGGTAGGATCTGACTTAGTCTATTGGCAATTAATTTAGCATAGATTTTGATATCCGTATTAATAAGCGAGATAGGTCGGTAACTTTTACAATCTAATGGGTCTTTGCCAGATTTATGAATTACAGAGATTGATGCTTGGAGCATGTCTTCGGGAAAGGGTTGGCCTGCTAATACCGCGTTGAACATTTTGAGCAGGTATGGGGCCAATATCTTACTGAATTTCATATAATAGAGGCCCGAGAAGCCATCAGGCCCCGGAGCCTTCGAATTCTTAAGGTTGTCTATAACTAGGTCTAGCTCTTCTGTGGTAAAGTCAGAACTCAGTCGTCCTCTCTCCTCCTCCGTCAGCTTTGGCAGCTTTGAACTCGAGAGAAATGACTCACGAGATTGTTCGGTAGTCTGGTTATGTACTATTTTATCCCCATTATATAATTTCTTTATTAATGTCCTTTTGTGAACAAACGGACAGTCCAGTGGATTGCCCTTTCAAGGCTTAATTGCTTGCAGCTGGGCATCAATTAAGGGTTTTTTCCCGCGATTTGCTCCGTTGGCGTGTCACTTTGTCCCAGCCAGGCTCGGGGGCGGACGTTGCTGCATCACTCAGGTCAGTGGTGTTATTTTGTAGGCCCACTTTTTGCAGGAAATGATCTCGATCCTCCATCTTGCGCAGGGTATGAGCAGCGCCATTTTTCAGCACGAGGAGACCGAAGGGAAAAACCCAACGGTACTTTAATCCCTTATCCCTAAGCAATCTGGTAACGGGCGTGAGGTCTTTTCTTTTAAGCAGAGTGGTAGGGGACAGGTCCTGAAAAATCAGGAGTTTGACCCCCTCGAATTCTAAATTGCCTGTGGCTCTGGCAAGTTGGCACACTGCTTCCTTTATTTTAAAGAAATGGAGCCGGACAATAATGTCTCTTGGGGGGTCATTTGGTTGAGGTTTGGACCTCAGAGCCCGATGGCACCTGTCAAGGTGGAGGTCTGATTCCGATTTGTCTGGGAAAAGACTAGCCAGCCATCTTGTGACAAAGTCGTCAGGATCAGTATATTCCTCTGGGACCCCCCATACCCGGATATTATTCTGGCGGTCCCGGTTTTCAGAATCTTCTTGCTTGCTAGCGAGGTCATTAATTTGAGCTTGCAGGCTTGCTGAGGTTTTCTCATTTTTGCGTACAGCTTTTACTGTAGTGTCTAGACGCGTCTCCAACTCATCAGTTCTAGCCCCGATGTTATTAATATCTCTTCTTATATCAGAAAGTTCTTTATGCATATAAGCTTTGAGTTCATTGCAGAACTCCTGCATTACTTTCCTGGTCATTGACTCATTTGAATGAGTCTCCATGGAGTCTGCTTGTTCCCGCTCCTCATCTGAGTCAGAGACTGCATGTGGTGATGGGGTTCCCTCTCTGTTCGTCCGTGCTGGATCTGTTTTGTTAAAGTATGTGGTAAGGACGGCCGTGGCTCGTCCTGATTTCGGTCTCGTTTGCATCCCGGCTTATTCCGCTCTCTGATGGTATATTTGTTTTGTGTGTTTTTTTAGTTAATTGGTATATAGTTTGCTTAATATCGCCGACGGGGAAGGAGCTCTTACTTTAAGCAGCCATTCCCTTAGCCTTCGCGCATGCGCCCAATTAGGCAACCCTTAATGGATTAAGTACTTTTTCCACAGTACTTTGGCTACTGCAAGCGCTATCTGGTTCTTGGTGGGAAACAGTTGGGCTTATCAGGTGTAGTGATCAGTCACTACCAGGATGTTCCCGATACCCTTTAAGTCTGCCTCAATACAGAGGAAGTCCATGCAGACTAGGTCCATGGGACTGGAACTCTTTAAGTGGCCCATTGGGGCTGCGCGTGTAGGCAGGGTTTTCTGCTGTATGCACCGCAGACACTTCCCACAATGGTGCTCCACTGATTCCCGCATCTTGGGCCAGAAGAACCTGTCTCTTACTAGACCGAATGTTTTGTCCACTCCCAGGTGTCCGTGATCATCGTGCAGAGATTGTAGGACGGGGTACTGCAAGCTTCAGGGCAGGACAAATTGTCTCTTATCGGGACGGTCATGATAAGGGACAATTTGGTAGAGGAGACCGTGGTATATGAGGAACTTGTCCCATTCCCTCATAATAACAGCGACCATGTCGGTAGGAGCACGCTTCAATAAGGAGAGGCCATTTTCTTGGATGGCCCGGCGTATGGCTTTAGCCACCGGGTCTCGCATCTGGTGCATCACTATCTCTTTCCATGTCATTATGGTATCTTGCGTGATGGACATGCCTTCTGGATAGCAGTATTCTGCAGGAAGTGCCACTGACTGACATCCCAGTGAGTCGGCTTCTCTGAGATCGGAGAAGGTTCTCCACGATAGCCACTGTGGAGTACATGACCTGAATCCCAGGGCCAGGAATCTCTTTGTCTGGTGTTGTTCTCAGTCATGGCCTTCAGGATAGAGCATCGGCTCTCATGTTCAATGGCCCCGGCTTGTATTTCAGGGTAAACTGATAATTAGATAGGGAAGCCAACCACTTGTGAATGATGGCATCCAATTTGGTGGAGGTCAGGATGTAGGTCAAAGGATTGTTGTCGGTCCGTACCTCGAAAGAGACCCTGTACAGGTAATTGTATAGTTTATCGACTACCGCCCACCTTAGTGCTAGAAATTCCAGTTTGTGAACTGGATAGTTTTGTTCACTCGGCGTCAAGCTACGACTCACATACGCTACTGGGAGGAGGCCAGCAGGGTATTTTTGATGTAACACGACTCCCAGCCTGTTGAAGCTGGCATCCACATGCAGGATGTTCTGTATGGCTGCTTCGGATCGGCATAGGCAAGACAGTGGCTTCCCTGAGGTTCTTCTTCAATCCTGTGAAGGCCTTCTCGCAAGCGGAAGTACATTTATCCCTGAATGGTGTTCATGGACTTGCAGCCTTTTGCCGAGGTTCCTCAGGTAGATTTTCAACAGGTTGTTGAGGACTTTGGCCTTGCTGGAGTACCCCTCTACGAATATGCAGTTGTATCCACAAAACCCCAGGAAGGATCGCAACTCCATCACGTTATTTGGCCTGGGCCAGTTCACTAGAGCTTTGACATTAGTGGGGTCGGTAGCCACTCCTTCCATGAACACTATGTGGCCCATATAGGTGACCAAGGTGCGGCAGAAGCGACATATGTCCAGGGACAACTTCAGGCCTTCATTTCCCAGTCTAGCCAGTATTTTCAGAAGGCGTTCTTTGTGCTCTTCTAGTGTTTTGCCAAACACAATGATATCGTCCAGATAGACTAGACATTCTAGGGGGTTCATATCACAATGGTCTTTTCCATTAGCCTCTGGAAGGAAGGTCGCAGGTGCACCGCTAATGCCTTGGAGCATCCGGGTGAACTGGTAAAACCGGAGGGGGCTGACCAACGCTGTCTTCTCCTGGTCTTCAGGGCTCATGCGTACCTGGTAGTATCCAGACCTCAGGTCCAACACGCAGAACCGCCGGATAAAGTGCTGAGGATCTCTTCGATCCGTGGCAAGGTATATTGGGACCGTGCGGTGGTTTAGGGTGCAGTAATCCACGCTTAGGCGAACGGGCCCGTTCTCCTTCCGCACTACTACAATAGGAGAGGCATAGGGGCTTTGGGACTCAGTTACGACTGGGCGTGGCTAATTGCATAAAACATGAAACAAAGGAGTCCAGAGCAACATCAAATGTGACAAAAATATACAGTGAAATACCTATATATCTCTTGAAAAAAGGGTCATTTAGTTAAACCTTTGGCCAAAGCGTATAAGCCTGCGAGCCACTTTCAAGGCATGACCATAATATCACAGTTCCTAAACACTAACTGATTAAAATCCTTATTTACCTCTATAATTAGGGGAAGGATGGTCCTTGCCAAACAAATTGGATTGCTCACGGTACTGCCGTTGTAGAGTATGGCAGTAACATGAGTGAAAGGGTGTTTGCCTGAATATCCCTCTATGGCATTGAGAAATGTTGGGAGGTACGGTATGCTTTTTAGGGAATATAGTCATCAGTGTCTTCCTTTTACCTATTACATTAAAGTTGGGTCTCACTTCTAAAACTCTTAATTTTTTTTAAAGATGTTGCTCCACTTCTACTCAATCCATAAAATATTTTCGCACAAATTAGTTTGATGTTTCCTATTCAGTCACATACTGTATGCAACTATAAAATGCCCATGAAGATTTCCATATCAGAGACATCTCAATATACATTAAAGACTGCTTAAAAAATACAACCCTTTGGAGATGCAGCATCAATTCTCCAATGGTATTTCTTGGATTAAAAACTAAGATTTTGTTCTTGTTCTGAAAAGGTATTAGTTAATAATATTTTAGAAAATGTGCTAAAAATGACGGTGTATGTGCTACATGAATATGCACAATATATTAAATATATTTTACTACATGTAACTGTGACTTTCAAGTACTAAGTAATTTCCCATACAGGTGTTCTCAGCACAGGTTAGAGAAGGCTTAAAGGCCAATAGAAATTGGAAAGTAGAGCACTGCAAAAACAAAAGGGCTGGAGGCAAAACAAATAAACTATTTATGTGCCAAAATAACAAACACACAAGTTAAAACTCTGACGCGTTTCCCGCCGTGGAGTTGCTTTATCAACGATATTGATTCATGCTATCTCAGACACTTCAGTATTTAGGCAGCATCAATGTTGGGGACATCCCCTTTTTCTTTCCTAAAAGGCCAATAGCTATATAATTTCTTTAGCACACGCTATTATCTTTTCTGCAATAAGAATTTGTTTTGGTGTAATGTAGGTAGCGTATTCAAATGGGATGGATATTTTATGACGCTTATCCCAGAAGGATTTTCACTCACCTCTACATATGTGATGTACAGTACTGCAGGAAAAAATGTGGTAATTGAATGCAAGCGACAGTTAAGGCCTAATGAACACTATGTTTATGAAAAATGTTGCTCCGATTCTCAACAGCACTTCGTTAAAATTATGCAAATTAAATATTCATTACTTTGTACTTCATTAGTTAAGATTTTGAATACTTTTTCTTCATTAAAATAGCCCTGGGTAATGACTTCTTTAATAGATATTTTTCCAACTGTTATATTTTTTTTAGGAATCTTTTCACTTACACAACTAACACAAATTTACATTCTCTAACAGGGTCATAGTGATTCCAAAATTATTGATGGTTTCTAAATATCATTATTTTAAAGAAAAATGCAAACAACCTTAGTTCACAGTCCAGATTAATATGGCAACGAGACCTTTCTCAAGTATTCACATATCTGTGCCGGATTTATAGGGAGTTATTCCTGTAGCTGCAAGTTTATCCTTGTAAAACCACGTGGTTTGACAAGGTCAGAAGTCGCAGAATCAAATTTGAGAACCAGCCGTATTCTGTATCACAAATCAAATTGTTTACATCGCGTCTATTAAAATTGATCATCCGCACGGATTGTGCTTTATTTTGTTTTGAAGCAGAATTACCATACCGTTGCAAGATCATGCTTCACATACACTATCATTTTAGACAGTGTGTGTAAGTGCTGCGGGGACAGAGAGAGAGACCGACTGGGCTATGGTTTGGAGAAAGGATTTATTTGGTGAGATTTCTGAGTGGGTTGTCTTCTATTTTTATTTATTGATTCATACTTACACTGACAAGACAATATGAGAGTTTACTTGTAGTGTGTTTGGTATTGTCTTTCATTGTTGTTTTTTTAATAACTGTTGTCTGTGTGTGTGTTCGGGAGTGACTGAGATGAAGGAGGGGAGGAATGGGAGTGGGTGCGGATGGAGAGAAGTGGTTGTGGGAGTGAGCATTATATGAATGTGAGTGAGAGGAGTGATCATGGGCATGACACGAGTATAAGCGAGACAGGAGTGGAGGACAGGTTAGTGGAGGAGAGGGAGTTAAGGTGAGTGGTGCAGTGGTGAGAGAATGGAGGAGGTGAGTAGGCCTAGAAGTCCTCAGTCAAGGCCAGAGGAAGCAGAGTCTAGTAGGGGCATGTGTGTAAAGGAACCTAAGAAGAGACAGGAGGGAGCCAAGGACAGTCAGCAGCAGAGTTCTGGAGGCTCAGAGCAAGAGTCTCTATTGGTTGTGCCACCTCCTGCATCCCATCTGCATTTTTCAGGGGTGCACTACATAAGGTTCACTGCAGAAGAGAATGAGGTCCTCATTGAGCATGTTGTCAGACATTATAATTGGCTGTGTGGGCGTCTGTAATAACAGCAATAGCAGAAGTATACCGTTAAAATGATGCTAGACATACAAAAGAAATATGTATGCATACAAAAATTGCAAGACTAGCATTTATCTTTCAAATAAACACATGCTGTAGCTACATAATGTAAATTATAGTATTTTTGAGCAATTTCTCCAAAAACCATCTCTCTAACAAACAACACAGCAAATCCAGGGTGTATGGATGAGTACTTCACTGGAGATGGGTCTGCAGACCCAACACCACCAATCCTGACCAATCCACCACAGCTGCTTAGGGGTGGGGCCCCCTGACACTTAAGTCATACCAATGTCTGTAGTGTCGAAATTTCAATAGAATAATAACTTTAAAAATATTAAGTGCATGCTCAGCGGAGCTGGAATACGCAGTGTGGCTAGTAATGATTCAATTCTGTGCCTATTGAGGATATCTCACCAACCTTGAGGCGGCGAGAAACAATCTGTGAGTTCTTTGAATTATTTTTGTCATTTGGTGTTACGGAGCTACTAGAATACCAGCGAATGGTGGGTAGGCTTAATGCAAATCCAGAATCCGGTGCTCAAAAGGCCACACAAATAAATGATACAGTGATGATAGTCCAGTTCAATCTTTACACATCTATGCAGCAGCAGTGGAGGTTATGTATGTCCATAAATGGATAGCGCAGTGTTGTATCCACACTGTGTGTGATCATGAAGGTATGTGATATATATGCAAGCCAAACCCCACTGATAAAGGAGGGAGACAGTCGCGAGGTGTTCCGCAAGAGCAGTACTTCCGACACTTTCAGTCCACACCAGATATAGAGGGGGTAAGCAGGCAAAACAACAAGCTTAGAACTAAAGCACAATAATGTTGAAGAACTCACTTTTAAACTCCTCACGGTCCGCTGTGACAACTCCCGTCAAGCCGGCTCCCAGGCTTGAATAGATGAAAGGAAAGATCCTTTTAGAATACCAGCGAGTTGGCAAAATTTGCAAGTATGAGCCCTTTTTGTCATATCGTTCCGACTTGCAGAGCCGAATAAAACTACTAAAAAAGTATTTCTTGTGCAGTTTGGAAATGCGAGAAGGGCTTTCCGAATATGAGAACATGCATATCAAACCAAAAAGGGCTCTTTCCAAATGACTGTGCACTTCTTGTAGCTATTATAATATCCCTGTAAATTCTAGATAGGGAAATTTATTGAAAAACTCTGTGATGGAGCGGCCTGTAGGCGAAGTCAGTTAAGAGTCCACACAATGCATTTTAGGTTGAACCAAAACATAGAGTGGTTTATTGCTCCACAAACAACAAAATATTGAACACACTGTCTCTTCAAGGCAAAACACAAAGCATTAAAAGAAAGTCTACTCCTTGTTAGGAGACTAAATAAACAGTACAAGCCCTTACTATCTGACTGGCTGTATAAGCCAGTTACCAGTCCAAATCATATAAAACAATACCAGGAAACAATACATAAAGTTCTTATCTGAGTGTGCTGGTCCGGCATCTCCGTTTTTTTGAGGTTAACATCAGATACAGACATTGCAGTCCTGTTGCTCCCAAGAAGTCCGTTGCCCTATTTCTATGCAGGCTTTTCTGCAGCGTGGGGCTTTGGGTTCCCCACTGTTCCCAGGCAAATCCCTCTGGTGAATAAGCAGGCTGGAGCTCGGTTGATGCTGGGTGTGAATCCAAGCAGAGTCACAAGCAATCCTCTTTGACCCTCCTCTCTTGATGACCAAGAACTGGGACTCCAACACGCGCTCACTTCCTGTCTTTAAAACCCTGCATAATCAATTCATTTCACACACCTCAGGCAACTCCGATTGGGAAAAATCCTATTTGTTATTAATCAGAAAGAATATGAATTTCTTAATGGCCTTAATCCTATAATTCCAGTGTTCCACCATCTCCCAAAGATCCACAAATCGCTCGCCAACCCTGCGGACGACCCATCGTGGCGAGCATTAGATCTTTGGGAGATGGTTTTTCACGTTATGTGGACAAATTTTTGAAACCATTTGTCTCTGGCTTATCCTCATACATCAGAGATACTACTGACCTTCTTCTCTCTATATAGGTTATCACTTGGTCCACAAATTATTTATGGTCACTCTTGATGCTACTGGTACTTCCTTGTATTCTATTATTGAACACTCTCAGGGTTTACAAGCAGTTCAACACTTTCTCAGTTCATCTGATCTTTCCATTTCACAATGCACTTTCTCACAGAATCCATTATGTTTTTATTAACGCATAATTATTTTCATTTTTATTCACGTTATTATTTACAGTCACGTGGTACAGCAATGGGGACATTGTTTGCCCCTTCTTATGCTAATCTGTTTATGGGACTGTGGGAGAAAACACACATTTATAGTGACACCAGCACGTTTAGGAAACACATTATTTATTATACACGTTACATAGATCTAATTTTTGTTTTGGATGGTGATCACACAACACTTCTCACATTTATTGACACTTAATAATAATAATTATCATTTATTATTCACTTTTTATCATCACAGTCATCACTTTGATTATTTAGATGTCACTCTGTATATAGATGTTGAAGATCATATACAGACAGATATCTTCAGAAAAGAACATTCAAGGAATTCATTTTTCAGAGCACAGAGTAGCCAACCGAGTTCCCTAATAAACAGCATACCTAAAGGCCAATCTTTCCATCTGAAGAGACTATGCTCAGACCACAATTCATTTTTGGTTCAAGCAAAAAGTTTGACACAGAGATTTCTAGCCGGGGCTATGAACCTGATGATATTGAGGATGCTTTTAAATATGCAGATTCCCTTAAAAGAGAGGACTTGATCCATAATAAAAATGTAAATAGACGATCCAACAGAATCCCTATCAAATTTAATGTCAGAGATAAGAGTGATTGTCCAATGTTTATTACAACTTTTAATAGACAGGCACCAGAAATTCGTGCCATAGTTAAAAAACATTGGGATACGCTTTCTCTGGACAAATATATAGGCTATATCATTCAAGACAGCACAGGCTTTGTCTTTAGGAAAGCCAAGACTCTAGGTTCCTATCTATCACCAAGTATATTTAATTCTAAACCATCCACCTGTTTACAGAGTATACCGAGAGGTTTTTTCCGCTGTGGGAGATGTTCCATTTGCCAATATGCCACTCCAACAAAAATTGTTTCTCATAATAGAAGCAACTATTCAGTCAAGACATTCATTAATTGCCATACTAGTTATGTCATTTATATGTTAAAGTATGGTTGTCACAAATATTATGTTGGACATACTATTAGACTTTTACGGTCTCGTATTATGGAGCATATTAGACTGATTAAAAAAGAGGACATGAATCATCCTGTATCACTAAATTTCTCCACATGTTTGCGGGGGGCATGGCCAATTTCTCCTTTCAGGGATTAGAGCATGCTCCTTAGCATGCGTGTGGAGATGACAGGCTTAACAGACTCAAAAGACAGGAGGTGTTTTGGATCTACACCCTAGACACCTTAACCCCCTCTGGCATCAATGTCGAGTGGGAATTGAAGCATTATCTTAATTAAACAGTTTTTTTTATAGAATATGCATATATTTATGGATGTGTATTCCTTTATATTTATTTATATGTAACATCTGCATTCTTTACTTTATAATTGACTGTTAGGGTATCTTTTTTAGTAAGACTATTTTAGTTTATTTATTTTACATAATTGATTAATTTTTTTAATTTATGTCAATTTATCACGATGATTCTGATACCGCATTATAGTTTAATGTCAGCATGCCTTTATATGGTGTTATAGTCTAATGTACTTATTTTTGTGTATATCTATGGTTTACGCTTGTTTATTTTTGTTTTCTCCAATATGCATTTATGGTTTAAGATAATCTGTAACTACTACTTGATATAGTATCACTTAGTTGAGATATCTCATTTGGATTTATCATTATATAGAGGTGGCACACTTTATTTGCACTGGGCTCGAGCCGCAAGCCGGGAGGTTTCCCGGCTGGCTCGTTTCTTTCCCTCGACGTTCCGTGCGTCATCGATGCGCGGTCAAGCTTCATCGGGAGCGTGCGCGCATGGCGCGCGGGCCCAGGGCTCCCCGAGGGAGCCCTGGGTTGCTGTACTGTGGGGGATGGCGGTGGGGGGCTCCGGGGGACCCGGCGGACCCGGAGAGGGGAGGGGGAAGCCCCGATCGGAGGACCGATCCTCCGAGGCTCCGGCACGCGCACAGGACACCTCAGCGCGCGCCCGGTATCTGTCGCGGCCGAGACCGGGTAAAGGTTAGAATAAACTCGGCCGCGACAGTAAGTCTTGTAGGTTGGTGCTGCTTAGAATATATACAGTACATTCTACTGGCAGCTACAGTATCTTATTTATTTTTTGATCTGGTCTATTCTGTATTATTTTTTGAGCTGGTCTATTTATCTCGTATTAATTAGAATCCTTCAACCTGACTGCATGTATGTGTATATCTATAATATATATATATAACTATATACTTATATATATATATATCTATTCATATATATCTCGTATCTATAGTCAAACCAATATATTATATAATATATACATATATCTATATCTATATATACTCATTATTACATAGTTTGCTATAAGTCCCCTTCTACTAAGCTACAGTACCATTATTTTTGAGCTTGTCTATTTTGTATTATTAATATCCATCTGACTGCATGTATGTGTATATATACATATGCATATAGTGTATTTATATCTATGTCCGTTTATAGATCATTTTATATGTATACCATTATATCGCCTCTATTGTGTAGTTCAATGTTGTATTTGTATCATTATCTATACATTGTATAATGTGGGAGTTATATATTTTGTATAATTTCCGTGGTTACTGGTTCTCTCTTAGTGAGTTAGGATACAATGTTTTAAATGTTTTGTTTAATAATTAATCATTAATGATCTTCCCACAGCTTGTAAGGAAGCCTCAATACACATGTATGCAGATGACACAATCCTATATGCACACAGCCATAGCCTCTCTGACCTTCAACACATACTTCAGTCTGACTTTTTGAGACTCGATAACTGGATTTCCCAAAACAAACTGTTTTTAAACACTGACAAGACTGTAACAATGGTATTTGGGACCAAGACTAAATTTGTAAAGCTTCCAGTGACTGAGCTCCAGATTAGAACCAACGCTAACACCACCCTAACACCTGTCACTAGTTTTAAATACCTGGGCTTATGGTTTGACTCCCACTTAACATTCGGGATGCACATTGATACCCTGACAACCAAGACCTATGCCAAACTAGGGGTACTTTACAGGAACAAATCCTCCCTAAGTCTCCTGGTCAGAAAGCGTATCGCACAGCAGATGCTAATGCCAATTATTGACTATGGAGAAATAGTATATGGCTCGGCTCCTCAAACCCACCTTAGCAAACTTGACACCCTCTACAATTCAATTTGTCGTTTTGTTCTCCAATGCAACTACAACACACATCACTGCGAAATGCTCAAAGAACTAGATTGGTCAACACTAGAGTCTAGGCTCAAAGTTCACTTTTCCTGTCTTGCCTTTAAATTCTTCATAGGCAAGCTACACAGCTACCTGAACAAGCTTCTCACCCCTACCACTTGCAGCACTTATCACCTGAGATCAGACTCCAAAAGACTATTCATGGTCCCAAGGCTCAACAAAGTATCCGGACGTTCCTCCTTCTCCTACCGTGCACCCCAAAACTGGAACAACCTACCAGAGACTCTCACATCCACCACCAGTTTCAGTTCTTTCAAATCTAAGGCTGTCTCACATTTTAACCTGATCTGTAACTGTTTCATACGCTCATAATATATATTTTCTTTAACTGTGCACGCAATGTCTAGTATATAATGTATACCCTGTTCATTTATGTAACTGTACTTGTAACCATGTATTATTTGTTTTACTCTGTGCCCAGGACATACTTGAAAACGAGAGGTTACTCTCAATGTATTACTGCCTGGTAAAATATTTTAATAATAAATAAATAAATAATATCTTTCTTGTTCATGGGTCTTTGGTAAGTGGCTGCTTCCCATTAGATTTGGTCAAGTTTTTCCTGCTCAAATTTCCTTACATCGGAAGTCACTTTATTTGTTCGCAGTACTCCCGGAAGCAGCTACTTAAGACTTCATTAATCTACTGACACACTCTTTGACAAAGTATCGTCAGGTACGAAACGCGTAAGAGTTGACTGCGGGGATGCAGGTATATTTTTAAATCTTTTTTCATGGCATTCATTTGTCCAGCCTCCTCACTTGTGCTGTTTCGCAGTGGTTCTATTTCTCAACTCGGGTAGGAAACCTGACACCAGTGAGTAGTTTCCTGATCCTTGTAGCGGGAGTTAACTCCTTCACTCCCTTATGTACCTCCCCCCTCAGAGTGCAGCCCCGCAAACACTCCGCCATTTAAACATTCCCCCCCTTCTTGGGACCAAGCTCGGCCTCACAGGGGAGTCTATTGGACTCCTTTTCTTCTTTTTTTACTTCAAGTCCTTTTTTTACTTCACATTTTCAGGTTGATGTGTAGTTGTATTTGTCTATTCTTCTGTGAAGCACAGAAATCATTCTGCGACAATTTCACTGTCTATCACATGATGGAATAATATGAATAAACTGTACATATTAACATGTAAATGTTTGTTTTCATTGTGTACTGTAAATCTAAGTGTGGCATTAACTTTGCATGTTATAATGCAAACATGAATAATTATTTTTTTGAATGCACACTATATAATTTGCAAATAACAACATTAAAGTATAACACATTATACAGCCCTAAGTGTAAACATTATATATATTTTTTTTTATATCACAACAATATCATAAACACCAAATTTATACTAATCTTTATTGCATTCTCACATATGTAAATTATATTATTTCAATACACACTAAGATTTAATACCACATAATATTAACTAGATATGTTGATTACAATCCAGCTTAATACGACGTATGTTTGTACCACATTGATTCTTCCTGTCCTTGCTTCAATTCAATCTGTTGCTGCTCCTCTGACTCCACATGGAATCTACACGTTTAACATCCATATTACATGTGACATTGGGTAGGTTTGATATAATCACCTTATGGTTTAATAGATCTGAACCAACTAGGTAACTAATTGATATGGGGTTAAATAAATTATTATAAAGATATATTTGATTCGCAAGTTATAATATCAATATATATATATATTTTCCAGTCTCCTGAAATATTGGGTAATATGGACAACAATAATTTAAGTTGTCTATGTTACAATTTTGCTATTATATTGATTTCTCATAGTTAATTAATTTATAATAGTTTTACACTATCATGTATAATCCTTCAAATTGTTTTATCCAATTTTATCCAATTTTATCCAATTGTACCCTGTCTGAATAAGATTACACTATTTAGCTTCTCTTAAAGCTAGTTTGATGACAGTGGGTTAAATGACTTGTGCATAATCAATCGTTATTACTAATTCCTGAGCCTATAATGGGCTACATATTTTTGTGTCCTGATTATTATGACTTACTTTCAAATGTTTCAATGGGTTCCTTATAAATTATCACTCTGTTTGTATTGATAATGCATGTATGTTGCTAATTTTAGCTAATTGATTAATCAGTGTATGCAAATTGCCTTCCTATAAATATTGTGAGTGGGCACCCAATGGGTTCCCCTGATGAAGTCATCATTGATGACGAAACGCGTAGGGCGTGGTTTGTGAGAAGCCGTCACGTGCCCATGTCCTTCTGTTGCTGCTGGTGCTAGAATTTTGGTTCCTGCTCCCCCGTGTTGGATTACTGGCACAGAGAACCTGGTGTGGCTATTGCTGGTTTCCGGAGGGACTTCCTGTGCAGAAGTGCTGAATTGGAGAGACGTCACTTCCGGTATCTGACTGCATGGATGAGAGACGCGAGTGGACGCCATTACCCTGATCGGACGGCACTTCTGGCACATGAGAGCCAATCTCATATCTGCTATTTTAAACAGTACTTTTGTGAGTGGGCATTTGTTGATTTTAATGTTCTATAAACACTTGTTATTACGTTAATGCACTAGGTGTGCGCCTGTTTTCTTCTTTTTCTTTTCATATATATATATATATATACATATATATATCTCAGTCTTTTCAGACTTATAGATAGTCTTGGGACTGGCCCAGTGAAGCGCCGGTAAGGTTTCCCAAGGGCATTGTGATGCCAGGGAATTTCTAGCCAAGCTGAGGACTAGTTCTGAGGAGTGAAGTTGCCTGTTCCAGGCTTATTCCAGCTCCGTGGAGTGAACACGGACAGCCTTTGCCGAAGCAGGTGCCTTGCACCTAGGAAAGCCTAGTTTTTACCCCCAGACCCAAAGTAAGTGTGTATATTCTCTGTATTTTGTATTTCTGTGTGTTTCCGAGGTCATCCAAATAAACCTCATTTTATTTAATTACTGTGTTTTGCCTATTGACTGATCCCTTAAATATAAATGGTGTTAAATGTTCTGGGCTACCGTGACAGGCTTTTTGTGTTTTGCCTATTGACTGATCCCTTAAATATAAATGGTGTTAAAAGTCCTCCCACAAACTGGGCGCAACCCCAAACTGTTGGGAGTTATGACAATATTTGGT
>WSYH01005119.1:0-47036 GCA_036426205.1 Ascaphus truei | reverse complement strand
TCTCTCTCACCCTCTCTCTCTCTGTCTCTCTCACCCTCTCTCTCTCTGTCTCTCTCACCCTCTCTCTCTGTCTCTCTCACCCTCTCTCTCCCCCTCTCTGTCTCTCTCACCCTCTCTCTCTCTGTCTCTCTCACCCTCTCTCTCTCTCTCTCTCTCTCTCTCTCTCTCTCTCTCTCTCTCTCTCTCTCTCTCTCTCTCTCTGTCTCTCTCTCTCACCCTCTCTCTCTGTCTCTCTCACCCTCTCTCTCTCTCTCTGACTCTCTCACTCTCTCTCTCTGTCTCTCTCACCCTCCCTGTCTTATCTTAACTGCCGTATACCTACACCGAAGTAACCTACCCTTCTTTCTTCCAGATCTCACTCAAGTTTCACACGGGAGACCTCAGAAGACAGGTAGGGAACATCTCCCCTCCAGTATAGTACCTTGAGGGACTGCGGATCAGGTAAGATCCCAGGCGGGATTGCTGCTTTAGAAATTGTGAAGAGGGGGCATCCTGACACTGGTTAAGGGGTTCAGAATCATTCACATCTGGGTTTTTTTTGTTCGATTAGTGAGGTCAACACACACACACAACTATGTAACAAGGACAAATGGTCGTAAGTATAAGTGTACTACAATAAATAAACTGTTATGTAAAAAAAAAAAATGTCCCGGTTTTTCATTTTCAAAATCTGGTCACCCTACCTATTACAGTATGCACAATAATTACTCGTTTTGCTTCTGGTGTCCATGTCTTGCATTGTATAACAACGGTGTCCGTTGTTCTGAATCTTAATGCAAGCAATGCTAATCTAAATTAAGAAATTGAAATGCTAAGACTTTGTAAATCCAACTGGCTGCTGGAGAAATAACAATTAAACAAAATGTTGTGACAGGTTTTATGTTTCAATATCACACTTACCCTCTCACCTCATGCAAAACATTTAGCCTAACAAGGAAACATGACTGGGCATATTAATGAGTCTCATTACAAGATAACACACACCAAGGCTGAGATCCACAAAAGGGTGCTAAGCTTTTACTTCCATTCATATCAATGGAAGTAAGGAATGCAGATGCATAGTTTCCTTTTGTGGATCTGGGCCTAAGCATGTTAATAATAACTGTAGCCCCGGTCTATTTTCCTCCTCAGCGACCCCCGGGTCTGCGCTCCGAGCGGTCGCGGGTGCCGCCGGAGGCAGCGACGGACCCGCCGGGGTGCCGAGAAGGTGGGGGCCAGAGCAGGGAGCGCTCAGAGTCCTCGGAGCCTCGGCGGCGCACCCGGCTAGCGGGGGCCGCCATTACAGTTGTGCGCGCATGCGCCATGATCGTGCATGCGCGGGAGAAGCTAGGGAGTTGCGGCGGCCATTAGGGAGTCGCGCATGCGCAGGAGAATTGCGCACACGGCCCCAAGGCAAAAGCAGCTTCCACGGGACTACAGTTCCCATGAGGCTTAGGGCCAAAGACCCCAGGTGTCCCAGAGTGGCCAATGAGGGCCAAGGATTCTCAGACAGGGAGAAAGGGATACATTTCACGGGCTTGGCAGAGGCAGTTGAAGCTGGCAGCAGGAAGGGGGAGGCAGGGTGTAGGGAGCATGTGGCTCCTACACCAGGTAAGGTAATCCCCAGGTCCCAGGCAGGCCCCAATCCCCAATAGGGTAGTGGGTAGGTGCTGAGGGAAGGCCCCTAAGATAGGGACCCTGCCCTTAGGTGTGTGTGTGGTGTGGAGTCTTGTCAGTGACACATCTGTCAGTGCTGTGGGCGCTGACAAGAGGACATCAGGTTGAGGGCAGTGCGATTGCTGCAGGTACCAGGTTGAGTGCAGTACGGTTGCTGCAGGCATTAGGTTGAGCTAGTGAGAGGGGATCCGGGAGGTGAAGGAAGAGGTAGTGTGGGTGCAGGGGGTTAGTGACCCGCCTGCATAGGACAGTTCTTCCCCGCAGGCCCCTAGGAGATTCCCTGAAGTCACCATAGGTTGCAGTGCTGCAGGGAAGCCCTATAGTGGTAGCGAACATCACCCCTTACTGAGTAGCAGTTAGGGACAAAGCACAGAGTTGCGGTTGTGGCGAGTCGTTTGGGACCAGACGGCTGGACATTGAGACGAAGGAGGCAGGCCGCTGATTCGTCTGACCCTTTGCGAAGTTGTTACCAGTCACCGCCGTGACCGGAAAGTATTATTTACATCAAGTACACCAACACTGGTCAACAGGCGCTGATCCCGCCTTAGGCGTAACTCTTTGGGGACACTAGCGAAGTGGCCAAAGGACTGAGCCTATACCAATATAGTACCATACATGGATACGGTGTGTGGGGCACGCGGTGAGGGGACGGAGACGTTACTCCTGATGTGAGTGGCCGAGCCACTAAGGTTATAGTGCATTATAGTATAAGGTATATGTCATGTGTTATTACCACGGTTCATTATAAAGTGATGAGGTACTGTTGCGTTACAGTAAAATCAGTTGCATTCATATGTGTGTTGTTGTATTTCTTGCCCAGGGGAATCTCACATCACGGGGATCCTGGGTAAGTGGAGGCGCTGCGCTATAACTGTTACCCCAGCCTCCAGGCTAGCGGAGGCTCAGATCTCCTGGAGCCGCAGGTGCGTGCAGTTACCCGTAGTCTCTTTGGGAGCATCAGAGAAAGGGCTACGTACATAACATACCGAACATAAAATAAAACATTACCAGCATGTTTAATTATCTAAACTATTTTGCTAAGGTGGTATGCCTGTTTGGAATAGCTTCCTCCTCTGATATGTACGTTAAGGCACAAATGAGTGATGTGAAGGAAGTGATTATTAATGAAAATGGTGACTTTTATCGTGCCTTTAATTTCTCTGCATAACATATATGTTATCCTCACTCAGTCAGATATACTATTTTTTTTCATTCTATATGAATGAGATCTTTTGATCTAACTGTTTGCATTTTCTGTAGCTTCATTAACTGATTACAAATGTTCAGCACACTTGATTTATTCATAGAAACTATAGCTCTAAGCATATTCAGAGTTTTGCAATAATAGAATATTTCCACAATGTCTTACCAGTACCATACTGAAGGAAATATCAAATTGATTTATCAGCATGAAAAGATAAAGCCCTAAGCTGTAGTAGCTGTGTTAAGTTAACTCCTGAAAGCGTGTTTCTGTAAAATATTGTTAGTTCATTAAAAAGGTACAGTATTTAACAGATATGCTGATATGTCATTCAATGTATTAGTTGTATGCTTGTAGCTGCAACTAAGGCCGGGGCCATGGTTCAAAATACAGCGCTGAGCCGCGCTGAGACAGGAAACTTACCTCCTGCATCTGGCATGTGTGGAGCTTTGGTAGGCGCTTCCGCACGCTTCCGAAGGTGTGCGGAGGCGTGTGGAATTGCAGCCGACAGATCATTTAATTTTTTGCGCTGAGGAAAGCGGAGGGCCGGTCAAGTGACCGGCAAAAGCCAATGGCACTCTGTGACTTGGTGCGCTAGCCCCGCCTCCCGCCCCGCCTCCCACCCGCCTCACAAGCGCGCTCGCTGACGCTCATGTCAGGACACACAAAAAGCTCCTGATTGAGCAGGAGAGCATGAGCGTCAGCGCTGCTCAGCGCTGTATTTTGTACCATGGCCCTGGCCTAATGGAGATTCTCTGATTAAACTTTGACACTTGACAAATATTATTAGTCAGGGAGATTTAGACTACTGCATATCACCTCAGACCTGGCAAAACATTGTGACCCAAATATTTGATATACCATCTCATTATAATGTGTGTGCCGCTTAACACACTATCAATTTGCAAGCTGGTGCACATAGGTGGAAATGGTAACCGTGGTCACAGCACTCCACACAACCAATGCTTGGAAAAGATATAAAAAACTTTATTCAAACTCCACAGTGAGCATAAGTAGCACCACTCTGACACGTTTCGTCTATAGATAGACTTTATCAAAGAGTGCACATAGGTGCAAAGTATTTTGATAACTTGGACTAGCCATACTTTGAGTAGCTTTGATACAATTTATATACAGTTAGGTCCGGAAATAATTGGACACTGACACAATTTTCATAATTTGGCTCTGTAAGCCACCACAATGGAATTGAAATTAAACAACCGAGATGCAATAGAAATGCAGACTTTCAGCTTTAATTCAAGGGTTGAACAAAAATTTTGTATGAAACGTTTAGAAATTGCAACCATTTTCATACACAGTCCCCTTATTTCAGGGGCTCAAATGTAATTGGACAAATTAACACAATCATAACATTTTTTTTTTTTTTTATTACTTGTATTTTTTATTGTTTTTTTTTCAAACTGAAAGCAAAGGGGAAAACAAAAGAGGGGGAAGGGGTGGGAGTGGGTACAAAAAATAAAAGGGTGTGGGGGGAAGGGGTAGTAGGGTATCATCTGTCATGCGCTCCTCTCAGGAAGCGTATATTCAAATACACATGTACTGTAACATCCTTAATCAGAGCTAAGTCAGTTTATCAAGTAAAGGATTTCCTTAATTCGTTGATCCTATTGGATTTTTCCAAATGTATGTCTCCCACGGGTCCCATGTTGTCAAGAAGGTGTGGTGCCGGTCATGAATCAGGCTTGTGAGTCTCTCCATTGTCATTATGTAGTTTATCTTGTGTAATACCTCGGTGATCGTTCTGCTTCCAGTGTTTTGCTATTAGTGTTTTGGCTGCTGATAGGATCTGTGTTATCAGGTAGTCTATTTTTCTCTCTAGGCCCTCGTTGGGTTTTAGTAGGAGCACTGTTTCTATGTCGCAGGGTAGGTCCAGGCCTGTTACCCCTTCTATTAGTCGCCTGATTCTCCCCCAAAAAAGAATTATCTTAGGGCACGACCACTATATGTGCTTAAATGTGCCTATTTGGCCGCAGTTACGCCAACACATAGGGGAGGTTAGTGGGAAAAAAGAGTGGAGGCGCGCTGGGGTATAGTACCATCTGTGTAGGACTTTCAGATTTGTTTCCCTGATTGTTGAGCACCGAGAGGCCCTGGCTATCCTTTCGTATATTTCTTCCCAGTCCTGTTCTTCTAAGGGGTTCCCAATATCGCGTTCCCAGTCCGATATGTTTTTGCTTGTTTGGCCTTCATTTTGTTTCAATAGTGTCTGATAAAATTGGGCAATCGTCCCCCTGTTGTAGTGTCCCCTTTGGAACAGACTCTCAAAATTGGTGAGTGGTCTGTTCCAGGTGTCTCTGGGCTGTATCGAGGCGACGAAGTGGGCCAACTGCATATATTGGAATATTTGTACACTTGAAATATTGTATTCCTCTCTTATCCCCATAAATGATTTAATCTTGCCTCCACTTTGCATGTCTCCTAGCTTGGATAGTCCTTTCTCTTCCCATTGTTTAAAAATGTTCGAGTTGTGTGCTGGGGTGAATTCGGGGTTGAATCTGATTGGTGTTAGGGGCGATGGGATGGGATCAGCTTGTGTTTGCAGTTTTTGTCCCAGATATTCAAGGAGTGTTGTAAGACTGGATGGTTCCTATAGCTTGGCTGTCTATTTGCCTTATTTACCCATAGGAGAGATGCGAGTTCCTCATACCCAGCTTCCGACCTCTCTATGTCCACCCACGGTGTTTTTCCTGGGGCTGCGGACCAATAAATTAGTGGGCTTAGTCTGGCTGCTTTGTAGTATTTAGCTATGTCTGGTTGACCTAGACCTCCCCGGGTCAGAGGGAGGACCATCAATTTTTTCTTGATTCTGGGTTTTCTCCCATTCCAGATTAATTTAGTTATCGCTCTTTCCAGGTCTCTTATTACATAGGTTGGGACGGTTACTGGGAGCACTTGGAATAGGTAGAGTATTCTGGGTAACAAGTTCATTTTTACAGATATAATCTTGCCTGACCAGGATATCTGATATCTTGACCAGGCCTCTAGATCTTTTTTCAGGCTTTTAATAAGGTTTGGGTAGTTTGCCCTATAGATGTCATCATATTGTCTAGTAATGTACACTCCTAGGTATCTCATTTTGTCAGGCATCCATTTTATTGGGAATATTTTCTTTAGTGCACTTTCTGTTTCTCTAGGTATGTGTAGGCCTATAGCCTCTGATTTAGTGTGGTTCACTTTGAAATTTGATAGTTTGCCAAATTCGTCTAATGTATCAAATAGGTTTTTTAGAGAAGTTTCGGGGTTGGTCAGGGAAAGTAGAGTATCGTCCGCGAATAAGGACACTTTATATATGTTGTTTCCTATCGTCACTCCCTCTATCCCCTGGTTCTCTCTGATCTTTGATGCTAATACTTCAATGCACATGGCAAACAGCATAGGTGAGATTGGGCATCCCTGTCTAATTCCGTTAGAGACTTTAAATGGTGCTGAGGTGTAGCCTGAGGTACGCACTGTAGCTATTGGGTTGGAGTATAGCGCTTTAATGCCCATAATTAATTTTTCGTGTATGCCCATCCCTCTGAAAACTCGAAACATAAACGACCAGTCTACTCGGTCGAAGGCCTTCTCGGCATCTAGCCCCAGGACCAGGGTGGGACGTTGGTTCGCATTACTGTTGTGAATGATATTAATTATTCTCCGAATGTTATCGGCAGCTTGTTGTTCTGGGGTGAACCCCACCTGGTCTCTGTGGATCAGGGTGTTTAGTACTCGATTCAATCTAGTTGCTAAAATTTTGGCGAATAGTTTTATGTCTGTGTTGATCAGAGAGATGGGCCTATAGCTAGAACATTGCGCAGGATCTTTCCCTTCTTTTAGTATGACTAGAGGCTTCTAGGGATTCTTTCGGTGGGGCTTCACCATCTAGAATCTTGTTGAACCATCGGGCTAGATATGGTTTCAGTATGTTTTCAAATTTCTTGTAATAGAAGTTAGTGAACCAGTCTGGGCCCGGGGCTTTAGAGTTCTTGAGGGATTTAATAGCTGCTGATACTCCTCGAATTTTATTGGAGCTCCTAAATGGGCTGATTCAGATTTATCTAGTTTGGTTAATTTTGATTCTTTTATGTATTCATCTAGTTTTGTTTCTAGCTCCCTGTTATCTCGACCTGGGTTTGTTAGGTTATATAGGTCTCTGTAATATTGAACGAACTCTTTGTTAATTTCGGCTGGGTTGTAAGTTAAATTGTTTTGGTTGGTTTTAATGCTACATATGTTAAGGCTTGCTGTTTTATTTCGGAGTTTGGCCGCCAGTTGTCTATCTGCTTTGTTGCCTTTTTCATAAAAGGTCTGATTTGTCCACCTCATCGCTTTCTCAGTGTCTTCTATCAGTATACCTTTAAGTTCTGATCTATCCTTATCAATCGTGGCTCTAACGGTATCAGTTGGATTTTGTTGGTAAATCTCTTCGTTATTGCTAATGCTATTATTGAGGCTGTTTATCCTCTTTATTTTCTCTCTTTTCCTATAAGAGGCAATGCTAATTACCTTGCCCCTTAGCGTGGCTTTGTGCGCTGCCCACAGAGTGCAGTCGCTGACTTGGTCATTGTCATTTAGTGAGAAATAATCTCGCACGGCGGTTTCTATGGCTTTTTTGGTTTTTGGGATCCTGAGTAGGAGGTCGTTCATACGCCAGCGTGTGCCTGTCGGCCTCTGGTGTATGTCTCTTATGGTTAATGAAACCGGGGCGTGGTCTGACCATGTTATGTTGTCTAAATCTGCTTTTGTTATCCGGCCAGCCAATTCTCTAGATATAAGGAAATAGTCAATGCGGGTGTATTGCCTATGTGGGGCCGAGTAAAAGGTAAAACCTTTGGTTATGGGGTTCATTAATCTCCAAGAGTCGACCAACCCGCTCGTTTTTATGTTTTGTTTAAGGGCGGTTGAGCTCCTCAGTCTCGAGTGGTGCTCTTTGCTTGTGAGTCTCGCCTTGTCTTTAGTGCATCTATAACTGTGTTTAGGTCACCTCCAATTATTAAGTAGCCCTTCTTGTTCTGGTTTATTATGTCAAAGGCCTTGTTGATGAAACTCTCCTGGTCGATATTAGGGGCATATAGGCATACTAGCGTTAGTTCAGCTGTGCCCAGTTTGCCTGAGACAATGAGCATTCTGCCGATCTTATCTCTTTTTATTTTTTCTACTACAAAGGGGACGCTGGTTCTAATCAGGATGGCTACTCCTGCTTTTTTGTCTATCGCTGGTGAGTGGAAGATTTGGTGGAAATTCCTGTCTCTTAGCCGGGCCGTATCTTCTCTATTTAGATGTGTTTCCTGGATCATATGTATGTCACTTTGCCTAGCTTTGAGATCCCTAAACAGTAGTCTCCTTTTCATGGGCGAGTTTAGTCCATTTACATTCTGGGTATTTAGTTTTAGTAATTTAGCCATGTACTTGTGGGAGATATTTTGCGTAGATAATCGCTACGGGCATCTTTTTGTTATTGGGTGTTCTGTGGGGGGTTGTGGGTTGTCTAGATCTTATTTTAGCTTGTTTTTTTATTGTGTTTCTTTGGATGTATACAAGTGTATATTGATTGGGGTGGAATGGGGGGGGGGGGGGGTGGGGTAGAACTAAAATAACCTTGGAGGGTTTTAACCTGGTATGGGGTAGGGCCCTCTGTTGCTTTGGGCCTTTGACTCTGCTTTTGGGGTGTTTGGGACATGCAGAGTCAAGAAAAAGTGAAGGGTGTGTGTAGGGTGCAATGTGATACTTGCAGTCTCAAAAGTTGCGAGCATATACAGTCAGGGTCTCTGCTTGGACCCACGTCTGTGGTTTGGCTTGTTGTATGACCTTCCTTTCTAGCGAGACAAACTAGAACACATATATAAAGAGATAAAACATAACAGTCAAACTTTTGGGGCAATCATAACGTGAAGTGGAACACAGTGACATTGTTAGTTAAACTAAACAGAGTCTTTAGAGGGATAATAATGGCTTATTCCTGCTTCTAGCTATTGTTTAACTGTTCCACTCTCTGTTTCTCTCCCTCGAGCCCTCCGTTGCTCGCGGCTCTCCATTTGAACCGGCATGGAGAGTTCGGGATAGGGGCACCAAGTGGGATGAGCCTGTCTCTCCTATGCTCTCAGAGCTTTGCCAAGTTCAGGTTGTCAAGCCTCAGTGTTTGGGGCATGGTAAGTTATCTTGGGTTCCTTGGCAATCTGGACCACCTGTCCCGCCTCGGTTGTGGGCGTGTCTTCGTTGTGCCTCTCTTTAATTCCTCTGGAATCTCTAGGCCCAGCACGGATATGAATTCCGGTCCTTCCTCTGGGGTTCTTAAGGTGGCTTGTTTTCCCTTGTGTGAGGCTTGGAGGCGGAAGGGGAAGCCCCATCTGTACCTGACGTCCTTACTTCTCAGGTAGCTTGTGATTTCTCTGAGTTCGCGTCTTCTGGCGAGTGTTGTTGGTGCGAGGTCTGCAAAGATCTGTAGTTCTGCATTTTCGAAGGTGATCTTGTCTAGGTTTCTGACTTTGTTGAATATTTCCTCTTTGATGGTGAATAGTGGAGCCTTGTAATTATATCTCTGGGTCCTCTGTTTTCGAATTCTTTCGGTCTGTATACTCTGTGGGCTCTGTCCAGTTCAAGCTTAGTGTTGGGCGCTTCAGGGAGGATGCTCTGGAATAATCTGTTGAGGTAGGGCTTGATTGCCTCATTGGGGACTGACTCTGGGATGTTACGGATTCTGAGATTGTTCCTCCGTGATCTGTTCTCTGCCTCTTCTTGGGCATCCTGGAGTCGGGCAATCTGTTCTTTAATTTGGGATATTTCACTGTCTGCCTCCACTTGCTTTTCGGTGACCGCCTCCATGGCTACCTCCAGTCCTGTTGTTCATTTTTCCACCTCCACAACCCTGGTGTGGAGGCTCTGCATTGCGCTTTGCAGCTCCTAGTGAAACCTCTGCTTTATTTCTTTAACCCAGGCTTAAAGCTCGTTTCTGATATCTGGGTTTTGCTCTACGTCCGAGCCCGAGTCCGTGTCCTCTGGGTCTTGGGCTGCTTTACCTTTGCCTGTTAGTGAAGGTGTTGCTCTTCTTTTCGTGAAGAACGTGGAGGCTTCTGGTTTTCCTGACTTTCTGGGAGGAGCCATGTCGTTGGTGCTCAGCTGGAGGGTGTGCGAGTATGTCAGTCCTCAAACTTTCTTTTTATGCTTTATTTGTCTGTGTTAGGTTATAGAAACTCTGAGTAAATCTTGTACATTCACTGGGCTTATCTCAGTACCACAGTTGCATCCCCTCACTTGGACATTTTGTTAGTGCATGGGTCTAAGTACATAGACCCTGGTTCTTTAGCATTTCGTTGGGGGTGGGGGGAGGGGGGAGAAGGGGTGCGTGCATGTGTTCGTGTGCAGCTTCCGGTTTCGGGCTTAAGTGCTCAGGTGGTGCCTGTGGTGTACAGTCTATTGAGCAGTGGGGTATCTCCCAGGCCTCTTATTTGCGTTTTTAACCTCTGGGCTCTCTTCTTGGTCCTCTCCTGCAGGTTGGTTAATTTTTGTCTCCCTGCTGCCCTCCCTCCCCTAGTCAGGGGGTCCTAGCGGCCATCTTGAGTGAGGGGTATGTTTTGTGAGTCTATTGGCTGCCTGCTGCAGATTTTTGTTGGGTTGCTCCCCCACTTATTCAGGGCTGCTTTGAGTTAGTTCAGTTCAGGTGTGGGGGCAGGGGTGTGGGGGCTGGGGGGGGCAGTACACCACTGCTAGCACTCCTGCAGTGTGTACTGGGTCTAGGTGGCCTCCGCTCCTCGCTCTGCTTCCCCCGCCTTTGTGCTTTGGCTGCCTGCCCTCTGCCTGGCTTGGTTAGGGCTCCCGTTGGTAAGGGCCCCCTCCGCTTCCCCTCTTACCTCCTCCGCCGATCTAGTTCCCGGGCGGTTTACCTGTCTGATCGGAGCTTTCACTTGCATGCGGCGGCCATCTTGGAAAGCGTGTCTGGGGCTCTGATACACTTTTGCGCGTCCGCGCTCACTGTCCGTTCGGATCGCCTCCGGGGGGCTTTGCGGGGTGCGGTGTGAGTCTCCCCCACCTGTGTGGACCATTTTTTCTTTATTTCTGTGTGTTTTTGGGGCTTTGCAGGGCGCTTTTAATGCCTGTCGCTTGGGAGCTCTCTTGCTGCACAGCTTCTTAGCTCGGCTGCTGGACACGCCCCCCTCAATAAAATGTTAATTTTTAATACTTTGTCGGGAATCTTTTGCAGGCAATGACTGATTGAAGTCTGGAACGCATGGACATCACGAAGCACTGGGTTTCCTCCTTTGTGATGCTTTGCCAGGCATTTACTGCAGCTGTCTTCAGTTGTTGTTTGTTCGTGGGTCTGTCTGCCTTAAGTTTTGTCTTCAGCAAGTGAAATGCATGCTCGATCGGGTTGAGATCAGGTGATTGACTCGGCCATTGCAGAATATTCTGCTTCTTTGCCTTAAATAACTCCTGGGTTGCTTTCGCAGTATGTTTTGGGTCATTGTCCATCTGTAAAGTGAAGCACCATCCAATCAACTTCGCTGAATTTGGCTGAATCTGAGCAGACAATATATCCCTATACACTTCAGAATTTATCCAGCTGCTTCTGTCTTCTGTCACAGCATCAATAAACACTAGTGACCCAGTGCCATTGGAAGCCATGCATGCCCATGCCATTACACTGTCTCCACCGTGTTTTACAGATGATGTGGTATGCTTCGGATCACGAGCCGTTCCAAGCCTTCTCCATACTTTTTTCTTCCCATCATTCTGTTACAAGTTGATCTTAGTTTCATCTGTCCAAAGAATGCTGTTCCAGAACTGGGCTGGCTTTTTTAGATATTTTTTGGCCAAGTCTAATCTGGCCTTTCTATTCTTGAGACTTATGAATGGTTTGCACCATGTGGCGATCCCTCTGTATTTGCTCTCGTGAAGTCTTCTCTTTATGGTAGACTTGGATAATGATATGCCTACCTCCTGGAGAGTGTTCTTCACTTGGCTGGATGTTGTGAAGGGGTTTTTATTTACCATGGAAAGGATCCTACGATCATCCACCATTGTTGTCTTCCGTGGACGTCCAGGCCTTTTTGTATTGCAGAGTGTAACGATGTGCGGAACATGCCCCCTGCGGCTTGTCCCTTCCTTACCTGTTTACTTCTGATCGCCGCCCTCTAGCTGCGAGTCAAGATCCTGTGTCTTTTAAGGATTCTGAAGCAAGGAACGCCATCTTGCCCTCTTCCTCCTGACAGGAAGTAAGCCTCTCTTTGACTTTCTCTCTGCTATTAGTCTTTTGCTGCCTGCCCTGGTGTCTGCTGGTACTCATCGCATACTGTTTCTGTCTGGACCTCCTTGGGACCTTTACTTATCTCCTGCGGATTCCGGAAGACTGGGACAGTCACTCTTATACTACTGACGTTAGTTTACCGTTAGGTAGTGTAGGTACCTGCTTAGTAGGGTTCACCTTGACGTGGTAGCAGGCTTATAATTCCTTGGCCAATGGATTAGACTAAGAACCCTTATGTTATGTTTAGTTTCGCTGCACCTTGCAGTTTCTGTTACTATGCCTTTAAGAAGTCTGGACGTTCTCCTAGAAGCAATCCTTCTATGGATGTTACCTTGTGCTCTGGACTCTATGCCCATGTTCCTGTATCATGTTCCTGTTTTCCGTTTCCAGACTCCCGTGCTGAAGCGTTGGCTTCCCACAACCCCCGCGTTGGTGCCTGAGAACGCGCGCACTCCCGCTCTGCTGTCAGAGCATGCGCGCACATGCAGCTAGATCACTCGTGCCTCTGAGTAGGCATCGCACCTCAGGATGCGTCGCGCATTCTCATGCGCGCGGCGCGGTCACGTGACTACGTGCGCCGATCCCAAGCTGCGCGGCAACTTACTCCCTTCGTATCCCCTACGGCCTCCCCACCTCGCTACTGGTCCTTCCCTTTCTCCCTGCGCTTGTGAGGAGAGCACAAGCGTGACATTATGCTCGGCCAAACAAACGGACCCCCAGAGGTGGTTCCCGCTTGTCTCCATGTTCCATGCCATGTTCGTGTCCATGTTCCTAGTTCCTGAGGCCTGCTGCTAGCTCCATGCAGAGGCCCGTTCCTGTACCCCTGTATCGTTGGGAGATCCTAGTCCCCCCTAGTCTAGTAAGGATCGTTCAGAGTCCGATCATGAAGGGGGGGATACTGTAAGGAATCGGGGAACACGCCCCCTGCGGCGTGCTCCCTCCTTACCTGCCGCATCTCAGTTCCCGCTCTCCTTATAGAGCATGCATGCACCCACGGTTCCCTACTCGTACCACGGAGCCCGGCCACCCCCGGTTGCATCACGCATTCTCTTACGCGTGGCACGTACACGTGACGGCGTGCGCCGCCCTCCAGTTGCGAGTCAACTTCACGCCCCCTTGTGGTGTATTCTCTACCCATGCCTAGTTTCTCTGATGTCTCTCTGTATGGCATGCGCCGTCCTCTAGCTGCGAGTCAAGATTCCTTGTTGATTCTCTGTGTGGCGGGCGCTGCCCTCTTGCCTAGTTTCCCTGATGTCTCCCTGTATGGCGTGCGCCGCCCTCTAGCTGCGAGTCAAGATTCCCTGTTGATTCTCTGTGTGGCGGGCGCTGCCCTCTAGCTGCGAGCCTACCTTCCTATGCATCGCTGCCCCTAAGTCTCTTGGATTGCTCGGAGTTCGATCCTTAAGAGGGGGGTACTATAACGATGCACAGAACACGCCCCCTGCGGCGTGTCCCTTCCTTACCTGTTTACTTCTGATCGCTGCGAGTCAAGATCCTGTGTCTTTAAGGATTCTGAAGCAAGGAACGCCATCTTGCTTTCTGACACAGAGCTCACCAGTGCGTTTTTTTTTTCTCAGAATGTACCAAACTGTTGATTTGGCCACTCCTAATGTTCCTACTATCTCTCTGATGGATTTTCTTTTTTTTTGCAGCCTAAGGATGCCTTGTTTCACTTGCATTGAGAGCTCCTTTGACCGCATGTTGTGGGATCACAGCAACAGCTTCCAAATGCAAATTCCACACCTGGAATCAACTCCAGACCTTTTATCTGCTTAATTGATGATGAAATAACAAAGGAATAGCCCACACCTGTCCATGAAAAAGCTTTTGAGTCAATTGTCCAATTACTTTTGGTCCCGTGAAAAAGAGGGGGCTACATATTAAAGAGATGTAATTCCTAAACCCTTCCTCCAATTTGGATGTGAATACCCTCAAATTAAAGCTGATAGACTGCACTTTAAGCCCATATTCATTATTTAACAGTAACTTGAATTTATTTTGGTACACAGCCGAAATAACAAAACTTGTATCAGTGTCCAATTATTTCCGGACCTAACTGTAGCTTTGTTAAAATATAGCATTATAAAAAAATGTAATGGCAGCAATATTGTGTAGAATTACCTCATTTGCGTACATGAAACTCGGATAAACAGGTCTAGTCAAACAAATACTGTGTAACTGTGTTTCCCCCCAATCTCATATTGGCCCCTTACATGAGGAAACTGCCCCATGTTACATGTACTACAGTGTAGTGCACCTGCTGGCTTACAGGACTCCTGAGTCTTCCGCGGTGATATGGGGAAGTGCATCAGCACTGGCTCGTGAGGTAATGCTGAGAACTACTCACTTCTGGTACAGCGCCTCCATCTCTTCCAGGTCCCCACAACTGCAGGGAGGAGTCTCTGGAAGAGAACCTCTGGGTGCAGCCTCTCCCTGAATAGCTCCACTCTCAGGCAAGAAGGTTCTTTCAAATTGGACATTCTTTATTGGCAACTTGACTGGCAGATTGCCCATCATTGCGGCCGGTCTCTAGCCGCACATCATCAAGGTTGCCCACCGCAAGGAAGTCCCTGGACACCACTCCTAGTCAGGGCCCTAGAAGCTGTCTTTGCTCTTCCCTTACTCTGTAATAGAATAAGGGGAATAGTCTGCACACTTCACCCCTAAGGGAGGGCCACACTCCTTGCCAGAGCCCTGGCACTGTTTTGGATCAGACAGTCTCCTTCAAGTGGCATGAGACACTCACACACACTTCAACACACTTAATTCAGGAAGTGATGTGTACTATATAGTTCCAGTAGGCACCACCCCTGTGTCACTGTAAGTGGGCACAGAGCATGATGTCACTTCCTTCACTACACAATACACATCACAGGGGATGAGGGCAAACCTCATGATTACTCCTGGCAGACCTGCCCTTTTAACAGGAATTATTGCACAGGAGGAGAGAGGCATGTAACCCCAAAATTACACATGGCTACAATCTCCCTCTGGTGGGTCCAATGGTCCCCACTTGGTCCTAAATTTGCGGAGCCTTCCTTCAAACAGGCAACTGCAAAATATACAAGAACAACAATATATCAATACAAAAATACATTGGCACACACCATACATAATTCAACATACTGCCTAATCACCATAACCGCATTACTGTATTCAGAACTTCCATATTACAACAGATAGGATACTACTAGGATTACTCCCTAGGAGAATCCAAACCTCAATAGTAATGTCTGGGGTCAGGCTTCTTTACCTCTCGCTCGTTGTGATCAATTATTGTAATACTGTATGATCTAGGCGGAAATGAAGAGGAAAATCCGGTGCAACAGCAAACAGCCAAATGACGTCAGATCCACAGTTGAACACAGTAGCTTTATTGGTATGGACACACACAGGTAAAACAGCAGGCTGCAGCACAGCCTCCTCCTCTACGCGTTTCATGCCCTGCTGGCGCTTCGTCTAGGATGATCTAGGCGGCCCATTTTCTGGTCTATACTCCATTTTATTCATGTGAAAATTGCGCCCAACACTCCAAATCCCCATCAAATAACATATCTTAGACTCTATTCTGTGTTCAGAGTAACTAGACTTAGACTTGAGGTAGTCCTCCACTGCTTCCCTTAGCCAGGTACTCCTATTGTCCTCTATCTCCTGCATTAAAGGCTCAGGAACATAAGGATATTCCAACCCATGCGATTGCTTATATCTCGCTACTATGGCCCTCTCAGCCCTGCTAATCCTCACTAGCTTCTTATTCCTCCTTTGCCTGGCAGGACCCATGACAGTGGTTCTTCAGGGGCAATAACATCATATAGTATAGATGATCCCCTTGGGGTGACTATCCCCTTCTGGATTTCATCCCACCTTCTCACTAACTCTTCATGGCTTTCCTCAGCCGAGTATTCACCCACATCCCACCAGTGATCAACTTCATCTCCCAGCATTAATATAAATCTGGTGCGGCTAACCACTCAGAATACCCCTCATACAACGGAGCCCACCACTTGGTACTATGCTCCGAGGACTGCTTCTTTACTGCTAACGCAGTCTCAGACTCCTCAGTCTCTCCACCAGAAGAGACACCAGATGTAGTGTTTGAATGGGTGGCAGTCCCATAACGTTTTGGCCTTCCCCTTACAATATGGGTATAAGTAGTGGGGTTCAATTTCGGGGATGTCACAGCAGGTATTACTTCCCTCCCCGACCCCTCATCAGATGTACAAAAATCCCCCCAGTCCATGACCGACCCAGGCCGTTCCACCGACGTGTCCCGTGACTCCCCAGACCACCCTTGGCTCGATCGGGACCCCGAGGGAGACGTGACAGGGGCAGGGATAGGGGCAGTGGCCTTGGGCAAAGGGAATGGGGAAGTGTTCTTACGTTGTGGTATCATAATTTACAGCTTGGCTATGCCGCGACCCGTTGTAACGTTGGGCAGATCAGGCTCACCATTCTTCTTGCTGCCCCGATTCTTCACCGCTTGCCGATATCTGTCCATTTCTTCCTGGGACAGACTGGTACTGATCAGCTGCGATGACGGATGCTTTCGATCGGCTCCACTGGGGCTACCGGAAGTGACGTCATTATTCTCGTGTGAGGACGCGACATCTTGGGTGGGGTCCCCCACCGGAACTTCCTCCTCCATTTGGACGTCCAGCGCTGGATATTCGATGTCGCTCCTCAGCTCCGCTTGGGCCTTAGTCGGGCCTTTCTCTTCGTCCGCCTCCATTGGAGCCTGTGGGAGGTAAGAGGGTATCTCACACTCCACTGGCTTGCGTTGGGGTCCTCTTCTCCCGACACGCTGGGAGTCGCCACGGCCGTGGGACTCTTCTGCTGCTCCGGCGGCAGCAGCGCGTGCTGTCGGGGAATGTCTATACTCAGTGCCTCGAGATCACTGGTAAGTAGCTTTTCCTTCTTTTCAACACCGCTGCAGGGGCCCGCCGGTAGGCACATCACCACCGATGCACGGCTTCCGTTCTAATCGTCTGACGAGGCAGATGCCGAGGACGGTAAGGGTACCTCTGCAGGGGACCGACAGCGAGGTTCCAGGTTCTCGCTGCGTTTGCAGGCCTCAGCGCCATCCTTCTTACGCACCATCGTTAGTAGCGATCCCCATTCTCCGGGATCAACCTCCATGGCTGTATCTCTTCCCGCCTCCGCGGCGTGCCCAGGCACGAATGGCTCCACGGCCCACAAGTAATGGATGCCGCATTGAGGGCATCTCGCCGTGATGCTGGTTTCTCCGCCCGGTAGCCTGCACTGCATACACAGGCACCGCAGTATCTCTCAATCACCCGTCTTCACTACCAGGAAGCCTCCTGGAAGTTGGTAAGGGTGTATGTCAAAGTCCGCCATGACACAGTTAGTAGTTGCGCTGGGTAAGGGAGACACACGGCACAGCAGTCTCTCTTGCTCACCAGCTCTATGCAACTGAGGGACAGGAAGTGCACATCCGGATCCTCCCTCAGTCAGTTCAGTCTTCCATTGGCAGATGCAGGGACCCCGCCCTCTGGTTGAGATTAGAGGAGGGTCCCACAGCTTCACGTCATGACCTAGAATCGGCTCTGAGCCTGTCACATCCCAGGAGGGCGCGGCCAAGTGGCATGAGACACTCACACACACTTCAACACACTAAATTCAGAAAGTGATGCTTACTATATAGCTCCAGTAGGCACCACGCCTGTGTCACTGTAAGTGGGCACAGAGCATGATGTCACTTCCTTCACTACACAATACACATCACAGGGGATGAGGGAAAACCTCATGATTACTCCTGGCAGACCTGCCCTTTTAACAGGAATTATTGCACAGGAGGAGAGAGGCATGTAACCCCAAAATTACACAGGGCTACAACTGTAGCATAATATAAATCATATATCTATATATTAGATGTATTATGTATGTAGTCGCATATAATTATACTACTAATATATAATTATATATATAGTATATATATATATATGATATTATATATATATTCAGCATTCAATAGGTTAAAATGTTTCAAGTTGTTTTTCTTGTAAGGGATATTATGTGCAATTTGTAACTTCAGGGACAACTTGAAATCTAGACATTTTTAGTTCCTAACATTTAAGACAGATGTTTGCCATGGCAATTGCATGTTGTACTGAGTAAATACAGCCTGGTACTAAAAAAACAAGAATGTTTAGCCAGCAAAAGGAGTTAGCTAAGACAAGTGATTTATATCTCTTTGTACTGAGCATATAAGAAGGGAGCAACGTTAATATACTACCTTCTACCTTCAGATACTTTAAACTGAGCAGAAGTATCTAAGATGCTGTATCTTTGCTGAAGCTGATTGAAGAAATTAAAGACTTTTGATTTGAACTGGAAAACTGATTCCTGAGTATTACAAAGCGAAGATTTTTCTAACACTATGCTAAATTTAGATGACAGATAATTTATCCTATATTTGTACTTACAGTATATTGATTCAGAGGAAGGCAAACACAAAAAAACCCAGTTAAATATCATCTAATTATATTTCATAAGGGGAAAAATAATGTCCTTCCTGACTCCAAATATTCAGATAACTCCTTGGATCAACATCCTTCCCATGTTTACTTATTTGGTATATCCCTGTATACGTTTCATTTTTAAAATATCTATTGTATCTGCCATCACAGTCTCAATGGGCAATGAAGTCCACATTTTAACTGCCCTTACTGTAAAAACCCTTTCCTTTGTTGCTGCTGAAATCTCCTTTTCTCTTACCTTAAGGGATGACCTGTGTCGTTTGTATTGCCCTTGGGATGAATAGTTCTTTTGAAAGCTACTTGTATTATCCCCAAATTTTTTTATATATAGTTATATTAAATGTCTCTTTTCTAATGTAAACAAATCTAATTTAGCAGTCCTCTCATATAATCAAATTATCCATCCCCTTTATTAATTTGGTGACTCTTCTCTGCACTTCCTTAAGTTCTATAACTTATTTTCTATGGAGTGCTGCCAAAAATTGTACTCCATAGTCAAGGTGTGGTCTTACTATTGCTTTATAAAGGGGCATAATTATGTCTATTTTCCTTTCATCTTTTGCCCGTTTAATGCTAAGATCTTGTTTGCCTTTGCAGCTACTGCATGACTTTGGGCACTAAAGCTAAGCCAACAAATCTACACACACTCCTAAATCCTTCCCCAACAAGGATTCTCCTTATTTATCCCCATTTAATTAGTAAATTGCCTGTTCTTGTTTCCCAAATGCATAACCTTACATGTTTCTGTATTAAACCTAATCTGCAATTTACCTGCCCAAATTTCCAGTCTATCCAAGTCCTTCTGGAGAGAAATGACACCCTGCTCTGATTCTACTACCTAACAGAATTTAGTGTCATCAGCAAAGATGGAGACTTTACTTCAATGCCAACCTTAAGGTCATTAATAAACAAGTCAAAAAGCAGGAGTCCCAGTATTGATCCTTTAGGTATTCCACTCATAACTTTAGTCCAATCTGAAAATGTTCAATTTATTACAACTCTCTGTTGTCTATCCTTCAACCAGTTTTCAATCTAGGTGCAAATATTTTTAAGGAGTCCAATTTGCTTCATTTTGTCCACTAACATCTTGTGTGGAAAAACATTTGCAAAATCTAACTAGACCACATCAACTGCATTACCCTGGTCTAAATTACTACTTACCTCTTCAAAGAAACTAATAAGTTCAGTTTAGCACGACCTATCCTTCATAAATCAATGCTGACTATAACTAATAATTGTGTTTTCCATTAGGTATTCCTGAATATTATCCTGTACTAAACCTTCAAGTAGCTTCCCCACTATTGATGTCTGGCTTACAGGTCTGTATTTCCCCGGTTGTGATCTAGCTCCCTTTTTAAATATGTACCATGTCTGCTTTATTCCAATCTTGTGGTACTTATCCTGTGCAAATGGAGAACTTGAATATTAAATGCAATGGTTGGCTATTACTGAAATGAACTCCTTAAGAACTCTTGGATGTATGCAGGGTGGGCCAGGTGCCTTATTTACTTTAATTTTATCAAGCTGCCTATGAACTTCTTCCTCAATTAACCAATTGGTCATTGATATAGAGGTTGTGGCTTCCTACTGCGACACTACTATTGCAATTGATTCCTCCCTAGTTAATACAGTGGCAAATAATTTGTTTAATACTGCTGCGACACACTTTATTCGAGCAAATACCCAGTATGTACCTGGCAGATACCTGGAATGCGCCGCTCCTCACCTCAGACAAGCCCCGTTGCGTTTGCCTTCCCAGCCATAGTTTCATGCCTGGCTGACGGGCGGCTGATCTGTTTAAATGATAATGTTAGGATTTAATAGCTGCAATGCTGCGGCGTGTCATACCAGATTGCATAAATTCATGAATTGTAATGCAGTATATATATATATATACTGTGCAGTATTGCAGCCAGCGGGAATAAAATGCTTCAATCCCTGCCTGGAAAATAACGCAATGCACTCGGGAAGAAAACAGTCACAAACCTCAATACACCCGAGTATACCCGAATTCGTGGGACTAGCCGAGCTCGAATAAAGTGTGTCGCCAGTGTACCTCTGCTTTTTTCTTATCTTCAATAATTGACCTGCCCATCTCACACTGAAAGCATCCTATATTTTCTTTTCTCATTTTTTTTGTTATTATGTTACTTAAATAATTTGTTAGGGTTGATCTTACTTTCTATTGCAATCCTTTTTTCATTATCCATTTTTGCTACTTTGATTGTCCTTTTGCAACTTTTGTTACATTCCTTATAATTCTGATATGATGCCTCTGTCCCTTCTGACTTTAAGAATCTAAACGCCTGCCTCTTCATTTCCATTTCCTCCCCTACCTGTTTATTTAGCCACATTGGTTTAGACGTGTTTCTTTTATATTCATTACCCAAGGGTATACACTGATAAGTGTGCTTTCCTAATAATGTTTTAAAGACTGCCCATTTATCTTCCACGTTTTCCCTGCAAAAAATATCATCCCAATTTATTCCATGTAGATTAGTCCTCAGTTTTTTTAAAATCTGCCTTTCTACAGTTTAAAGTCTTTGTTGAACCCAAGTAATATGGTTTTTGATAATTTATTTAAAACGAGATCATGTTATGATCACGGTCAACAAATATTGAAGTCCGGGAACATTTGGGTATTACTTCTACATTGTTTGATATTACAAAATCCAGTATTGCCCCTCTCCTGGTTGGTTCCTCAATAATTTGGGTCATGTAATTGTCTCTCAGCACCCACGAAAACCTATGTCCTTTGGTTGTAATGCTAATCTCATTGCCCCAGTCTATATATGGATAATTATACAGATATTTGGTGGTGTATAGCATATCCCGACAAACATTTTCTTTGTACTTTTACCTTCACTGCTAATTTCTATCCACAAGTTCTCTACATTTTCATTATTCCTTCATAAACATTCATACACTTTGTGGCCCACTTTGGGAGATTATATTTTTCACAATATGGAACCCAAATAGCCAATTTGGTTACTATGGCAACAAAGTATTAGGAATTTGGCTGAATGAGTAAAAGGATACTATCCAAGTTGCTGTATGGCTTTTTACATTTTTAATAAGAATGAATTGATATTAATTAATTGATATGTCATACATTTTAATGTAGCCATTAATTTCCATAAAAAGCTTAAGATGCAAATAAAACACAGCTGTAATACAGTAAGTCTAGACATTTCTATGAATCATGTGAACCTGATTGTTTTATATGTTTTGCAAACTGAGAATATGCTTTCAAATAGACTGACGAAAATACCAGATTAATTCTAAATCTGTAAGACAACAAACTCTCAAACACTTTGAATGTTCGCTTTTTCATAATAAATAGACCCAAATGTTCCCATGCGTCATGCTGCCAAAGAATAAATAAAGTCCTGTTTTCATAGTCTCCAAAGCTTTCTTGCATGTATCATATTGGACAATTTGGTTGTATTTGATTTCTGTTGTAACACAGTACTCTTATAGGGACTGCATTTTGCATAATCCTTTTGTATATGTTTCTGGAATATATATTAATTATTATATATTATTACAGCTCAATCTCATTATAGCGCGATCTGCTACAACGCGGATCCGCATATAATGCGATGTGAGCATGGCTCCCGTTTAAAAAAAAAAGTTTTTTGGAGGGGGGGCAAACTGCCAGGATTTGCTGAGAGGAATGTCCGGAGACACACACACACACACACACACACACACACACACACACACACACACACACACACACACACACACACACAAACACACACACACACACACACACACACACACACACACACACACACACACACACACACACACACACACATACACACACATACACACACACATATATACACACACGCACACACAGTCCCCTCAGTCTGTCACTGTTACACATACACACACACACACATACAAAGATGCCGGTAGTGCTGGGGGGGGGGGGTGGTTGCCACTGCGACGCCAGCTGCAGGGAGAGCTGGGAGAGATATTCCAGCTCTCCCCCTCTGTCGGACGTGGAACCCCTGATTGCGCCGGCTTTTTTTTTTTTTAAGCGCAATCCCGGTTATAATGCGGTCTCATTCAGTGTAGTACACTGGTACTGTACTTTAAATGATACAGGTGTAAGAAATTTAAATTGCTGTCATAACAGGATTCCCCCCGAAAAACATTACAGCTGGTGTCTCAGATATTTCATTATAACACACATAGATACAAAAAAGAAGAAATACAAATTAGAATAACAATAAGCACAACTGCTGAGCTTCAGGTGTTCATGTTAGCCCTATTTTTTTTTTTTACTAAGAAAGATGAGAAGGGATGTGAGGTGATGCTTTTTTATTCATTTTGCAAGAGGACCTGAATCAAGAACAAATAAAATCAATATGGGAGAACCTTCACCTTGCTCTATTTATGGTGTAGTCCTAAAAAGAAACAAACTTACTGTAACTAATAGTTGTATGTATGGGAAATAATCCCAATCTTCAGGGCTCAGCTGTATGTGTAAATGACTTGATTGGAGTCTCAGTAGGCATATATCTGGTCATGGGAGCATATATTAGGCTGTATGAGGCTCTATATAGTATAAAACAATAATAGGTGTACAGGTATAACTGGAGGACAAATACAGAACTCTATATATACCATAAAGGCACTGTCTACATCCCCAGAAAACCAAAGTACATACCCATAAATGCTTGATGGAGCCTCAATGGAACAGCTGCTCAGACTCAGAGTAGTGCGTGCATCACGCCTGCATCTCAGGTAAGTTGGGGGTGGTCCCGTGGGGTCCGTCGGCGGAGCACTGCTGTAGTAGATAGTGGGGGCTGCACACCAATTCCAATAAAAACTGCTTTATTAGGTGGTCATCAAAGGTATAGTACAAACACTCTGACGCGTTTCAGGACTGTTGTCCCTTTATCAAAGAGTAACTGCGTTACTCTTTGATAAAGGGACAACAGTCCTGAAACGCGTCAGAGTGTTTGTACTATACCTTTGATGACCACCTAATAAAGCAGTTTTTATTGGAATTGGTGTGCAGCCCCCACTATCTACTACAGCAGTGCTCCGCCGACGGACCCCACGGGACCACCCCCAACTTACTGTAACTAATGATATTGATACATTTTCTGGAATACAATTTGGGGGTTTGATGACTATTTAAAATTTGAAATGTATTTTTTTCATAAAAATATTTTCTAAATTTGAATAGATATATAACAAATACAGAATCAAGAATCAAGGTCAAGTTAGAATCTGTACCTAAAATAAATATTCACTGTAACAAGTGTAGCCACCTTTCCCCATGACTAAGGGAACTACGCGTGCTGAATACCTGTCTGGCGTACAGGCGACCTAATCCTCCTTCACTGGGAGCCTTGGGGTGATCATGTTCTATCAGTATACAGCACCTCCACCTGAGCGGGATCCTAGCACTACAGGATAACCCTTCTTCAGGATGTAGTCAATGAATAAAGATACACACACATGGTTATGACAACTTATCTTTACTAACAAATATATCTATAGCAACATAACAATACAGTCCCACATACAGTATAAAGACAATAATAACCACACAGGGTAGGTGTCCTCCAGAGTACATAGGGTGCTTGGCACCAATACCCCTGGTGTCCTCCCCCAATGAGAGTCAGTCCCACCCAAGTGTAGGGAGTAACACTACCCCCGTGGACCGTTGGTGCACTTCACCTGCCCGGGTACCGCTGAATGACACAAGAGACCCGTCTGATCCCACGACGAAGGTCCCCATGAAGCCGCAGCTCCTGATGTGTCCTGTTCACCTCTGAGGTGGCTCCAGCTGGAGTGTGTCCCTGTAATAGTCTATTAAAGTACTGTTGGTCTTATCCCAAACTTCGCAGCAAACTGTGTCCATCTCCTGCAGTAGATTCAGGGAGCATTATGAGCTCCGGTTTCCCATGTGATTTGCAGCCCCTAAGGCTGCTGGGAACTGTAGTCCTCTTGCAGAGCGTCTCCAATGGCCGCTGCAACTCGGCTGTATTGCGCATGCGCAGGGACCTCACTGTGCATGCATGAAAGGCAAGATGGCCGCCGCCTGTGTTCCCGGATCGCCTTGGAGCTCCAGCGGCACTTGACAGCCCTGCAACCCCCCTTAAAGCGCCCCGGAGCAGCTACCGCTGCAGCCGCAGCCCCCCAGCAGTGGTTCCGGCACTTGGGCAGCTTCCACAGCTGTCCCCTACCCCCGCGGGACCCAGAGGTGAGGAGACATGGCTATATCCTCCCCCTGGTGGAGACTTCAACGACCCCGCTTGGGAACAATATATATACATAGAGCTATATAATAAAAATACAATATATATCATACAACTTAACACCACACAATGACTCTAAACAATATTGTACAGCTCACTGAACATTGCTATTATCAAAGCCAGCTAGCATGTGTGGGCTGTGTCTTTCGCTGGATACACCTCAGGCACTTCTGGCAATGGCGTTCTATGGACTTCCGCATTTTGGGAGAGAAGAATCGGTTCCTCACTAGTCAGAAGGTCTTATCTACCCCCAGGTGCCCGTGGTTGTTGTGAGGGACCATAGCATGAGATCACGTCCGGAGTGCAGATTGGTCATCGTTAGCCAGGATGGTATTGGAGAGGTAAGGATCATCGTAAGTACTAGCCGGGGTCAGGGGTCGGAGAGCTGCAGATCGTTGAAGGTACTTGCTGTGGTCAGGGGTTGGAGAGGTGTGGATCTTTATAAGTACTTGCCGTGGTCAGGAGCGGAGATGACAGGGGTCCAGGTACAAGCCAAGGTCAGACAGGGAACGAAACAAGAACTGCAGATACAAGATACAAGACACAGAGGCAGGGATTGCAGTAAGCAATTCATACGCAATGAAGTCTTATGCTCAGCCAATTTGCCAGAGGGATGGCTGAGCATATAGAGGAGGTTAGACCAATGAGCTGCAGGCAGGTATAGGGAGTACAGCCCACTAGGAAGCAGCTGCCCAATGGTAGACGGGGCAGAGTTAGGTCGCAGGTGCAGATGATCCGAGATCAGTGGGGAGTAACACATTGTGTGCTCCTCGTGACGCGATGTGGTGCGTCACCCGTGTCCTCGCAAGGTGGGACACGGGGGCAGGGCCTAAGCCAGAACCTGGAGGTATTCCTGTGTCTGGTGGCAGGATTCCTGTGGGTAGTCCCCCTGGTCTACAGTGCGTCTTCCATGTCATCACAGGGGCGGGACCTAACTCCGATCCTTACAAGAACCAATTGTCTCCTGTCAGGGTGATTGTGGTAGGGGACGATCCTGTAGAGGAGGCCACACTCTATGTGGAACTTGTCCCATTCCCTCTTGATGACCGCGACCATGTCAGTAGGGGCACGCTTCACCAAGGAGGGGTCGTTCTTGTGGATGGCCTGGCGTATAGCTCTAGCCACCGGATCACGCATCTGGTACTGTAATAATTCTTTGTATTCTAGGATGGTGTCCTGGCTGATGGCCATGCTTTCTGGATGGCAGAAGGCGGTGGGGAGTGCCTTGGATTGACATCCCAGCGAGTCGGCTACTCAACTCTGAGAATGCCACCTTGTCCTGCAATATTGCTGCCATTGAACACTTCACCTGAATCTCAGGTCCAGGGATTTCTTCCCACGGGTCGTCGTCGGACTTTATCAATCCTTGATAAAGAACACACCAGCGTTCGAAACGTGTTGGATTTTAGGTCTATGACATAATAAAGTTTATATTTTTTTGAATTGGGTCCTCTCCTTGCTCCCGTCGGATCGTACGCTCCTTCCCATTTCCTGTATAGAGAAACATACATGAATCCAAACATCTCTCCAATAATAGTTGCCAATGGAGCCCGACATACGCACATTGTAGACCTTTATTTTGGAACCCTCATGTAATTTTATTAATTTCCATAACTCCCCAAACGCTTTTCTTCCATTTGGTTAAAGAGGGGGACTTAAATCTCACCCATGTAGCTGATGTGCATCAGCGAGTAGCAGTTAATAAATGTATAGCCAATTTACTGTATGTGTACAAACCCTTAAAATAAAGGTCAAAGGGATAAACAGAAGATTTAAAACCATAATTGCACTAATATGAGATTGAATCTACATCCAAAAAGATTGAATCACCAGACACTACCACCAAATATAGTTCATTGTACCGTTCTGGCTAAAATTTCTTAAACAAAAAGTATTCCTGATCCATTACCTTAGATTGCTCTAAATGTAACAGGTGTTGGGTACCATCAAGTAAAACAAAAATATGGAAGCACAGATAAAATCAATAATAAGAGAATTCTCCTCAGTGCTGCTATTGTGAAACAGTCTCTAGAACCGTGCAAAAACAAACAAAGCGCAAATCAGTGAATAGTGAACAGTCAAAATAAACTGAATTTAGAATTGTGTTAAACAAAGTGTGTTACCATTTAGTGTAACAATGGAAGTAATCAACTCACTAGGAGGTGTCCTAGGAAAGTTATTCAACAAAGAGAAATCCTCAAAGTAGAAAAAGAAAAAAGAAGAAACATAGTATAATAACGTTTTAATACATTAAGGTCTAGAAAAAAACATTAGTGACAAACTCTCATATTCCCAGTCTTGTCAAGCAGTAAGTGTATTTAGGCACACTAAGACCTCTCAGGACAAGGTAACACTCTGATCTGGATGTGCCTGATAGCTTCTCCTTGCTGTGCCTCCGTCAGCCGCAGATGCCTCTGATGTCGGCGCTGGGAACTTCCACATGCGTGCGCACACTTCTACGGTGTCTCACTGGAGTCAGTATGGTTTCTTTGGTGTCCAGGAACGATAAAAAAAACATATGCGTTTTGCTTTGAACTTGTCAAAATGGCTTCCTCAGGATTTTTGGAACTTCTACAGTGTTTCACTGGAGTCAGGACGGTGTCCAGGAACGATAAAAAAACCTTATGCGTTTTGCCTTGAACTTGAAATAAACTGAACTTAGAATTGTGTTAAGCTAATCGACGCGACTAGAATTACACGAGTTTCAAAACCTGCCGGTAAGTGACTTACCGCTGCTAACTTGGTGAAGTGTTTTGGACGACAGCAAAAAATGGCGATTAATGCTTTCGCCACCCACTTATCAAGGCTTTCTGAATCGCTGTACACTGCCGACACGTTTAAATCGAGCAGGGCTAGTTCCGCAAGCCGGGGATGCCCCGGCTTGCTAGCCCCACTCCCTCGGCGTGCCGCGCGTCACCGATGCGCGGTCACGCGTCATCGGGTGTCAGCGCCCCCTGCACGCGCGTCCAGGGCTCCGATCGCGGGACGGCGGCAGGGGGTTCCGGGGGACCCGGCGGACCCGGCAGCGGTAGGGAGAGCGCCCCGATCGGAGGGCGCTCTTCCGCTGCTTCGGCGCGCGCCCAGCACCCTCCGGCGTGCGCCAGGTTACTGCTGCGGCAGAGAACGGGCAAATGCTCGAATAAACTCTGCCGCAGCAGTAGGCATTTTTGGCCGATAACAGTTAAAAAGCCTCGATAAGTGGGTTATGAAGGCTTCTAGAATAGGTCCCTATGAGGGAGAGATTTTCCTGGCTGCAGGGAAAGATTTGTTAGTATTTCATATTACATTGTGCCACTTGTTAGTGTTTCCTATTATACTGTGTTACTTTTTCGGTTGCGCTGTTTTTTTCTTTCTTTTTTTGCCAATTCCAATAATCGGTTATTTAGTCATTTATGAGAAAATACAAACAAACCTCGACTAAATCATTTGATCGATGATTACCTGGCAGAAGTCAATCTACCAAAATTAGCAGACTGTGATAAATTACCTTGAGAAAGCGCCAGCCCTCGAGCGCGAAACGTACGTCGGGATGACGTCATCGCCTTGACGTCGGAGGTTACGGGTGAGACCGCTCTGTTACTGGGGAGGGAGGGAGCGAGTGTTTACCGGAGTTTGAGGTTATCTCAGCGGTACTGTTGGGCAGTGATGTGTACTTACAACTGCTGGTAGCTGTGTACCTAACGGTGTGGGCTGCCTATGACATACTGGTGGCGATATTATCACAAGTACATTACCACACGCATCCACTTTCATTGTATGGTTGATGCATGCTGAGATACCACACTCTGGTAGTATTTATATGTGAGCATTTATATACCTCTATACACCCTCCCCTCTGATCTAGGAGGGCGGATACTGCCATTATCAGCTATACTGACACTATTAGGCACACTTCCCCCTCCTACACCTCCCTTAGATTTTGAGCAGTCTATCAGGAGGGTTCCACATTAGAACTAGAATTATCACTATATATCTACTATTTTTGCCTCCTGTATACACTCATACCTGAGTTTTAGTTGTTTTTAACACCTACTGATCTTGCGTCGTTGTACTGTACGTATATATGTTGAATAAAAGTTGATTGTTTTGCCGATTTGGCTATTTTAGGTAATTGTTCACTCCTAGAATTGGGTGCGGTTACCAGGGTCTCCCCTACAGCCAATTCTGATTTGTATCAAGGAGCACTATATCCTTGCTATTATATTATATATATGAGCCTGTCTGTGCAGTGGTAAAAGGGATCTGCGGGAGACCTTTGTTTTGCCTCCTTTCTACTTGCTATGCCAGTACTATCCCTTTGCACCGGCTACAATATTTGCTATCTGGCGAGCGGTATACTATCAGTTATTCCTGTGATAAATTAAACCTTTACAAGGAAGTGGAAGGAGATGTTAGGTACAATAAAAATCTTTAAGACAGCTAAAGCCCCAGGTCCAGATGACATCTCCAATGCTTATTATAAAAATTAGGATCTATTTTGGCCCCATTTCTCTGCATTGTTTTTAAAGATATCAAGAGAGGTGTCCAGATTTCTTCAGGTATGTTTTAAGCAGACATTGTTGGAATTCCAAAGGAAGGCAATTACCAGTTTTCACCCTTTCTCCTTACTTGAGATGACATATATATGATTATACTATATATATATATAATATATCTATTATAATATATATATATAATAATATATATATATATATATCATTCAGAATCAGTCAATGTTCATACCTCCTAGACAAGCATTAGATAAGAAACAGAATATCTTAAACATTATTTTGAAATCCAATCTCTTAAACACCCTCATCTAGCGCTGAAAAGTCCTTTGATAGGGTTTTACTGTATATTTAATAAATTGGCCTTCTTTGGAATTGACGGTAACTTAATGGGAAGTTTTAGAGCCTAATATACCTCCCCATGGGCTACAGTGACCTCGGGAGGTTGTAGATCAAATTCTTTGTTGGTAGGCAATGGAACCAGAAAGAATTGTCCTCTATTGCCCCCTGTAGTCATAATCTATGGACACATTAAGTGATTGATATTATAAATAATATCAATATTAACGGTTTAAAACGTCCATCTTTGCAGACAATATAATACTTATGGTGACAAACCACTCACTACAGTTTCACATATTTTTGCTGAACTACAACAATGTGGTAATATTTCAGGTTTTAAGGTCAAAAGCTCCAAAAAGATAGGTTCTACTGTAGATATCAATATCCCCTGGAATTTGTCAGCATTTAACAATCTCTTTTGAATTCAACTGTGAAAAATGCCCATCTGGTACTTAGGAATCCAGTCGAGAAGAGATTACTGTAATATTTGTTAAGCCAATTACCCCCTCAATCTTTACCACCATCAAAAAAGAATGAGACATTTTCAAGTGTGTTTGGAATCTCATGAATTGGTAGGATTACAGATAGGTTACCCCTGCTTCATCTTAATGTAGGTTGGGTGCTCTTGAGTAGATAGTATATAATTAGACAAGGTATAGAAAAGTTACCCAATATGAAGCACTCAAGCTCCCAGTCTGAATGATTTATGTAAAAGTTAAAATAAATGTTAATCACAATAAACTAAAATGTAGGGTGTTAAAATGACATATAAGACGCACAGAGGGTCCTATGTCGAATGTAATATAAAGTCTGGATCCTAAAGATAATGGGAAACGAAGAATAAATGATTCTACAAATTCCTCTTGCAGTCTTTAATGAAAAGGATCCACCCAAAATTATGGTTATGGGGAGAGAGGATATAATGAATTGACCGCAGTGTACGTAGACCAGTGCTGTGAGCAATAGGACCTGTAGTAGCCCTAGGTTACTGCCCGTAATTGGCTGGAAATATCAGTAACTTAGCTCAGTGCTAGCCGCAGTAATGCACGGTAGCTTTTAATCACACAGAACTTTGGTCGATGAAGGGTCTGCAACAATGTAATTGAGTGTTGCAGGCACTATTTCATAGGAACCATTGTGTCGTTCAATTTATAATGAAGCACAGTAGAAAGTGTACTGTAGTTCCTGTGAAATCTGATACACTTATTGTAGGTCTGCCAGTACAACCAAGTATGTGGACACATGCTGTAAGCAGTATGTCCTGAGATAACCTTTGGCATTTAGCCTGTGGTTAGGTGGTAATTGTAAACAATTGTCTTAGTGCTGTTGTTGCAGTTGTGCACGGAAGCGTATAGCAGCGGTGACCTCTAGTCAATATTGGTTCCTTAACAATGTGGCTGGATACTGCGGGTACTATATCAGATTAAAACCAATGTCTTAATCGGTGTGTAATGAAACACTGTGAAAAGTGTAAATCGTGACAGGTACTGTATACTGGTATAAGTCTCCCAGGTAGATTAATAGTTTGGCGCAAGTTAGGAGAAATAATGGAAGTGGCAACCCATATTCATGTATGGGTTTCTATTGCCCTACTAAGTACAGTACTGTCCTCTCTTCCAAAACCATAAAATGAGACCTCTCGTGTCCGTCTGGACACTGCCCAAAATCTGTACAGTGCAGGAGGAGGGAGCCGCAACTAATCTCTATGCGAGTTTAGTGGAAGTGGTGTGTGAGTGACCTTGCATATGCATTTCTGCTACTAGTGCCGAACCACGCGTTTCACATTCAAAATGCTTTCTCAAGGCTTAGGCTGCATCCCCGCTAGTGCTGAGCGGGCGGTGCTTGCCGAGGTTACTTTGTGGAATGTGAATTCTCACGTCCCCGCTCACCGCACACTCTCCCAAGCTTGGTGCTTGGAAAGTTAAAAAAAAGTGTGTTTGAAGCGCTCTCAAAAGACCCCCCATGCAACCCCCCCAACCCCCGCAGGCGCTTGCAAAATTTGCAGGACACTTGCGCTCATGCTTGAAGAGTTGGTACCGTCACCACTCAAGCAAGAGCGGTCAGTGCCAGCAGGGCTGCAGCTTTAGTCATGAAGGGGCGTTCCATAGAAGCTTGGTGGTATATATAGTGGCGCCTCAGGTAAGTATTTTCATTATTAACCCTTTGTGCACTAAGGGCATGTGTGAGGTGTATAGGACAAAATACCATCTCTATTGTGGAATTGATTCCTTTAATAAACATGCATTTGCTGCACCTGATACACTCATAAGAAAGCATCCTCAGGGCAAAAACAGTTTAATTACGGCTGGGCAGGTAGTGGTTTCTAATAGAGAGCGCCAGTAGGGATGCCGTGACTGCTAAGCAGTGATGTTACGAGGATGTCAGTCTATTCTGATCCCACGTATTAGACGGGACAGATTGGGGAGGGAGATATAACCCCCTCACTATTGAGTGAAAGGGACAGGTAATAATAGTTTAAATTCGATAATATCTCCACTTTATAGAAATTTGTTGAATCCGTGCCTACATCTGGATCATGAGACAGCAATCATTTGTCTCGCACATCAATTATTGCAAACATTGTCTGCATTAAAGTATTAAGGTATCTAATGATGAATAGGAGAACATCAATTATTCTTAACAATGTCACACTGTTTCATTTGTCAGTCAGTAAAATGGTAGTGACATTTTTACTCAAAATATTGAATAATTTAATGTTAGCTCTAACTTATTTAGTGGATGGGGATATTATTCCATGAGCTACACTGTATTCAGTGTCACAATGTTACACCCTTTTCAGTTGAACATCTTACTAGAATCAGTAGCACTTTGGTATAATACATGCTCTATCAGTATAGAGAGGGACATTTTGTGATTGTTCTACACAAATAGGAATTTAGATTCTCCTATCATTTCTGTGTTTGAATCTGCATATATTTACAATTAGCAGGATTTAAAAAAAATTGAATCACTCTTTCCAGAGTAGCGTTAATGGATATCTAAAGAAGAGATTGGATTTTTGATTTAGCCAATGTTTTTTGTTGCATTTCCCTCAGAATCTGAAACATTAAATTAATTCATGCACATTAGGCCGTGGCCACGCTGCCACTACGCGCGCTTTGCTTTTGGCACTGGGCGCTTGGAGAGCTCACTAAATTGATAGCAAATCAGCATGGCCACGCTGACTCTGCGCGTGCGCAGTTGAGTTTCAAGTACGCTGAAGGGTCATATGACCCATCAACAACCAATCGGCACAAGTCAATGCACACAGCCACACACACGCACACACATGTATCTTCATATTGATAAAATAGGAAATGTTGGAATATTATTAAAAATAGGTTTCATTAAAAAAAAACTAATAGGATGTGCAGCAGAATATACAGTATTTTTTACATAACGGATAGTCTAGAGCAGCGGTGCACAAACTGGGGGGCGCAAGATTTGCTAGGGGAGGCCGCAGCGGTTACAGAGGCCCCGCGCCCTTCCCCAAGGCATTGAAATTAAATGCTGGGGGAGGCGTGAGGCCTCTGTAACGTCCCTTACCTGCTGCCAGCCGTGTCTTCAGTGACGCGGCGTCAAGTGACACAGTGAGTTGGTGTGACGCGTCGCCATGACAACGCGCATCAAATGACGCTGAGGGGTCATGTGACGTGACGTCATTTGACGCTGGATTCTAACCCGGGGGGGGGGGGGGGGGGGGGGAACGGTGGGGCTCCCAGGCAGGGGGCGCACTCCAAAAACTTTCGCACCCCTGGTCTAGAGAACCCCCAATCAATTTTAGGTGCTTCAGGAAAGAGCAGAGACATGATTTGGCCAAATTCACCAGGAACATTTTCCCCTGAGCAGCAGCAACAAGACAGGGGTTTGTGCTCTCTGGCCTCTACTTATTGAAGCTTTCCAGTTGTAAACAGGGGCACAACTAGTGCAAACAAAAAAAAAGAATCCTATTCAGAGCAATTGGAGTATTTTACAAATATGGTGCAATTATTTTCCACTGGCCCCAGTTTTGGTATTTTAGTAAATAACCCCCCAAAGGTCTTGCTTTATGATGATCCCGCTTTGAAATAAGATTTACTTTTACCTCGCCATCTATTGTCCTTCATTGAATTTGTATATGATCCATCCATTGTGTTTTACCCGCCCCGGAAAGAGATAAAGGCCTAAATACAAAAAACTCTGTTAAAACTAAGTTATTATCACACCAGGTAAAAAAAAACAATATCACTTCTTATTACCATACTTTTTTATGACCAAAGATTTCGGTAATAATTTACCAGGTACAATATTTTTTTACTTGATGCACTGCGGGAAATTTACGCAACCATTAATAGCGCATTAGTTGCCATGCAATGCTTTACTAACTGCTAAGGCAAAAAAATAGGTTAACGCCCGAACCACCACCACCACATTCCTGGGGGCCCTAACCACCCACCCTGAGGGCAATTTCCCCATCCCCCACCCCCTTAGCCCCTTTGACTAATGGCTAACAGTCCTATTAGCCAAATGTGGATACTGGGTCTTTTGGCCATTCCAAAAAAAAAAAACACATTAAAACATAAATCCATTGATTGCCGCTGTGGCTATCTAAACATCTCAATGGGGACCTAGATAGCCACATTGGCAATAAATGGTGACCTATAAAAACAATTGGATTACTTAAACCACCCAGGATGAAGTTACATGTACTTACCTTTCTTCAACATTACATCACTAATTTTGCTTTGGTTGACAGAATTAGTGATGTAATGTTAAAGGGAGGTAAGCCCATGGAATTCAACCAATCAGATATCTTGAATTTCCATGGGAATCTTCCCTTTACGATGACATCATAGAGATTGCCAAATAAGGTTAAAATCAATGATGTCATCCAAAAGAGCGAGGATCATGTGGTGCATCAACCAACCTGTTCTGCAATGGCAAAGATCACTATAATAGGCATGGGCCCTCGCAGAACACAGGAAGCTACAGAGGAGGTCACATCTGGTGGATGAAGGTTCATGCAGAAGATAGAAGACAAATTTAAATAAGAAAAGAACATAGAATAACATAAATAGTTACAGAAGAAGACTCTTCAATCAACAGAGGATCAAGAGCTTTGTGTCAACTTGAGGATCCGATGTTGGAGAGGAAGAAGCCTGTGAAATACAAATTGCCAATAGGGCTTCGATTATTTTTTTTATTGTATGGTGGGGGGGTTTTATGGTGCCCATCTAGTTTGAATGTATTTGTTTTTTTTATGATTTTGAGTAGGTTTATTTATGGTGGATTCATTTTTTTTTTTTTTCCATTTTTTTTTGTGGCCATTGGACCTTGATTTATTTTGATGGATTTTTTTTATGGTTGGGCTTCAGCTCTTTATTTGATTTGTTCTGGCAGGGCTTCAGTCCTTAAGATGAGGATGACCTTCCCGGGTGGGGTACATAACCTACAGTATTAATTTTTTTACAGGGCACAATTGACTACCAATGTGTCTATACAGGTCCATTAAGAGGACCTAGGTAGCCATAGTGACAATCAATGGCTTTATATTTACAATTAAAAAAAAATGTTATCTTTAATGGGAGTGTGGTTAGGCCCCTTGGGGGCATGAGCGGTGGTAGGAGTTAACGCCTTGTGTGCCTTAGTGGTTAGTATAACGCTACATGGCAGTGTTTTACTAGCCACTAAGATAAACAATGGGAATAGGTTGTATACTTTAATGTTAATATTAACCCCTTTATAGCCCTTAGTAGTCAGCTAACCCGTGACTAGCTAACCACTTGGGCTACTAATGGGCTAATATGTCCTGTAATTAGTTTTATATGTAGCACCTATTCCATGTGTGTTTAGGATATCTTGTCTACTGTATATATACAAATTTCTTTATAGGCTACAATAGGACTAGTAAAGAGACTGGTCACAGTTACTACCTCTCAGGGGATTAAATATATATATATTTTAAAAAAAAATATTTCACATATATCAAACTCTGGTGTGTACATTATTTACATAGTGAATGTATAAAACCCCGGTGGTGAGGGACCGGACATGTTTATACAGGGTGGAATGATGATCAGCTATGGTACGCTGCTACATCACACAATATCTTAGTATGTGTGGATACTTGGTTGTAAGATTGTAATCGAGTATAACTTGAAAGTGTAGTGTCCGTGTAGATAGCAACAAATGCTGCAGATTACCTAATGAGATCACAGATTGAAGGATCAGTGCTAACTCATAACATCTTGCCCATATATTACAATAAAGCAGTGGGGTAGGGTATCTTTTAATAGAGAATCAATATGGCTAACAACAAAGTAGAATACATAACAACCTTGTTGCCAGTATTGTGCCGGATGTATAATTATGGTATCTGCTAGTGTTTTAAAGCATTGCCAGTTGCTTTTCTATGTTAGTGAGATAGTATCACTCCTAATTATGAGGACCCACACACTGATGCACTAATGTCACTTTCTAGATGCCAATGGGATTTGTCACTCTGTGACAACCTTATTCATAAACCTTAGAGCTGTCCCGTATTCACAACACTGTGTGTCTCAGTACAATGTCTATATATGGATAAAAGTACAATCTGCTCTTTAAATTATCTAACAGACAGCTATTTGGTTCGGTATATACAAGAGAGCAGATCAAACACAGAGTTGTCAGTGATACTTAGGTCAGCACAATATTCAGGGATACAATCTCCAGGCACTGGTCATTGGTGCGTATACTGTCTCAATGAGGACGCAGTATACTGTAGTGACCAAAATTTTATTTTATGTAAAAAAGATTTATAGAATTACCACTTACTACACTAACACTACAAGTATGGCCTCAGCATGATGATAATTTTACATCCGGATGGCATCGACTTCAGAGGTGAACCTTTATAATTTCATTCATTCCTTCAATCAAATATACCCTTACTGAATATGAGGTTGATGCTTTTATACATTGTTCTGTATGTGTGAGCGCTGGTACTTAAACTGCGTGGATAAACAGCAATGGTCTGTGCAGATTGTATACTTAAGGTATAATTAGAAACACTCTCATCTGGTTTTAATGTTTAGTACATCTTCATAAATAAAATATTGGTTACATACCTGCCTCTGATCTAATGAGAAACATACAATTATGGGGTTAACTATAAGCATTTAGCAACAGGGATTGCACCTGATTTAGTATACGCTCACAAATATGGCTATTTAGGAGGAGACTCATTGTAGGTTGTTGCAAATACCCTGAAGAAGCGTGCTCGTTCACGCGAAAAGGCGTTGGGGTTTTAGTGACGCCACATCGGTGGCGTCTGATGGTGAGATGAGATGTGGAGGCGGACGGACAACAAGACGATACATATGGAGCGGGTTGTATAGTTACAATTTGCTACAATAACGCGCTTGAGTTATAACATTTATATGAGATGCTGCACTAACTGGCAGGGAAAAGTGATAGTGCTTTGAGCTGTCATAAACGCTGACACGCTAGGACGCTTAGTTTTGCCAGCACAGTGATTGTCACTGTACTATGGGAACTGAACCAACTGAACGTTGCTGTGATTGATTATTTTCTCTGACCGCCGAGACAGTTGAGTGTCATAGGAGTATCAACTTACTTGATTCACTACCAGTATACTGTGTCCTCATTGAGACGGTATACACACTAATGACCAGTGTCTGTAGATTGGGATCTATCCTGATCTTCTTCGATCAGATCTTGTATTCAAGAATATTTTCTTCCCATATGCACCCCTGTATGGTGCTATAGCGCTTACAAGATATTGGGGTTGAGCGGTGATTCTTTTTTTCTCTTTTATTCTGTATATCTACTGTATATATATAATTATATATATGCAGAATGCATTATATACATAGACAAGATTGGTCTAACACCAGTAGGGGATAAAAGAATGCAGTATTTTTTGGTGCTGCAGTGATCCCGATAAATATCGGGACTTAATGTATGGTATCAACATGAATAAATTTGTGGTACTGTATTGAATTTTTTCCATACTGGTCCCAATATTTTCCTCCGCTGCGGTAAAAATGCGTTATTTTTAGCAGTGCAAAGTTAATGTATTACACCTTTAAAATACGGCATTATTTTGTCTGATAATACCACATTTCTTGTTTATCAGAGCTTGATGTATCTAGGCCAAAGTCAGATCTTAGTGGCTTGTTTGTGTTCACCATGGAGATTTTATTCTTTATACTGTACACCCGCTTCAAAAAAAAGTGTCTTCATTGCAAAGCACCAACTTCTCCCAGCCTTGGTTTCAAAACATGTATACAAATGTAAATTCAATTAAGTTCAGTGAGCTTTCATTATTCTCCATGTACAGTAATGTTGGCTTTACTCATATAGCAGAGAAGGAAACACCACTATCTCAGTTTATTATTTTGCTTAGGAAAATCAACACAGACATCCTTAAATAATGCATATTGCAGCTGAATGCAAAATACTGTATTTCAGCAGTGAATGAGTTACTTCAAGCCCTACACAATTAATATGTAACAATTCTCCGTAGATATTATGCTTCAGATATTTTTTTTTGTTTTTATGAATGAAATCGCTGAGTTGTCCATCAATGCATTTTTCGCAGACAGATTTCAATATTGTCTTTTTTTGTTCTCTTTGCATTTGTCATGTTTCATGCTGTTCTACAATGTTCTGCATTTGAAGTGTGGTAGATATAATAAATCATTTCAATGTTTTGCAGTCTCATTATTAAAGTTTTTCATTACTTGACTTTGGTACAGCTTCCTTGCTGTCTGTCTACCCTAAATAATAGCATTTTTTAGTCCTTTCAATAGGAGAAATAGTATGCTAAAAATAGATTACAAATCAATCACAAGTTTTTCTTTAACGTTCATTTTTAAGTCAGAGTTCTTTACCTGCTGTGTGTTTCTTTATTCCATCAAGATGTTTTCAATAGCTGCTGTGGCTTGTAAGGTATGGCAAACCTTGTGTGATTTCTTTCTCCTCCCTCCTCTATTTCTATGGGGTCCGTTCATTAAAGTGCAAGCATGATTAGCATACAGTAATGCAGATGTGGTGCCTATATTTAAAAAGGGAGTTAGATCCCAACCGGGGAATTGCAGACCTGTAAGCCTATCATCAAGATTGGGGTAGCTACTTGAACGTTTAGTATGGGATAATATTCAGAAATAACGTACCTAATGGAAAACAAAATTATTAGTAATAGTCAGCATAGATTTATGAAGGATAGGTTGTGCCAAACTACAGTAACCTTAATAGTTTATTTGTGGAGGCAATTATGAATTTAGACTAGGGTAATGCAGTTGATGTGGTATAGTTAGATTTTACAAAGGCTTTTGATACGGTTCCACACAAGAGGTTAGTGTATAAAATAAAGAAAATTAGACACAGTAAAAATATTTGCACCTGGATTGAAAACAGGTTGAAGGATAGACAACAGAGAGTTGTCATAAATTTAACTTTTTCAGGTTTGGCTAAAGTTGTGAGTGGAGAACCACAGGGATTGATATGGGGACCCCTGCTTTTTAACTTGTTTGTTAATTACCTTTAGGTTAGCATAAAGAGAAAAGTCTCCATCTTTGCTGATAATCTAAATTGTGTAAGGTAGTAGAATCAGAGCAGAATGTCATTTCTCTCCAGAAGGACTTGGATAAACTTGAAACTTTGGTAGGTAAATGGCAGTTGAGGTTTAATACAGATAAATGTATGGTTATGCATAGGGAAACAGGCAACTTACAAATTAAATGGGGATAAATGAGGAGAATCCTAGATGGAAAATAATTTAGGAGTGCTTATAGACAACAGGCTTAGCAATAGTGCCCAAAGTCAAGCAGCAGCTGCAAAGACAAACAAGATCTTATCTTTCATTAAATGGGCAATGGATGGAAGGGAAGTAAACATAATGATGCCCCTTTAAAAAGCATTAATAAGACCACACCTTGAATATGGAGTACACTTGTGGGCACCATTGCATAGAAAATAAATTATGGAACTAGAGAAAGTGCAGAGAAGAGCCACCACATTAATAAAGGGGATGGATAATCTGATTTATAAGGTGAAGCTAGCTAAATTTGATTTGTTTACATTAGAAAAGAGGCATTTAAAAAGGGATTTGATATCTATATAAAGTACAAATATATTCAGGGTCAATGCAATCAACTTTCAAAATAACTATACCTCCGAAGGGCAGTATAAATGACACGGGGTCGTCCCTTAAGGTTGGAAGAAAGGAGATTTCACCAGCAACAAAGGAAAGGCTTCTTTACAATAAGGGCAGTTAAAATGTGAAAATCATTACCCATGGAGACTGTGATGACAGATACAAAATATAGCTTCAAAAAAGGTTGGACATCATTTTTTAGAATGGAAAGATACAGTAGACAGGGATATACCAAATAAGTAAACATGGGAAGGCTGTTGATCCCGGGAGAAATCTGATTGCCATTATTTGGAGTCAGGGAGGAATTTATTTTTCCCCATATGAGGTATCATTAGATGATATTTCGCTGGGGTTTTTTGTTTACCTTCCTCTGGATCAATATACTGTAATGTATCTGATGTCTAAATTTAGCATAGGTTGACCTTGATAGACATACATATTTTTTCAACCTTATCTACTATGTATTTATGCAATTTCTGTGAAAATGGACAGTATTAAACAGAAAAAAACATCTTGCCATATTCAATTCATTCAAAGCTTCGCGTATCTTGATATAGTGCTTTTTTTATAGTGATTTTAATATGGCTGTGAATTCCATGCAATATGCAAATTCAATAAAGAGCAAGGTTGGAATGGACAGATAACAGTTTCACATTTTTGTCCTCTCTTGGGCTGGCAAGATTGATAGTTTGCCTCTACGCATAATGGGAGAATATTTCACAGAGAGGTTCAACAGTCACATATTATTATTATTCTTATTATTTATTTATAACGTGTGAACATATTCAGCAGCGTTGTACAATAGGGTTGGAAGACTAGAAAACAATAAGTAACAAACATATACATCCATTGTAACAGTAGGTAAGGAGGGCACTGCCCCAAGGAGTTTACAATCTATAAGGAAGGATAAGTGGAAACATAAGGTACAGTACAGTGGGATGAGAAGGTTGTTGTTTCTGATAGCTGGTACCTTTGGGGCAACTCGGGTGTTATATCCCAGAAATTCTTTGGTAGAATGAAACAGCAGCATACAGTACTGGAGCTCACGGCATACATGCAGGGAGGAGAGGCTGATGAGCTCTTGGTGGTCTTTGAAGCTTCTCTTTTCGTCATGCTATTAACCCCATTCACATTGGCTGGGTGCAGTGAAGGCATATTGGCAGTCTCTCTTAGGGAGACGACTTTGGGGCGTCTCGGGTGTTAAGTTCCAGAGATTCTTTGAATTCTATGAATACACTAAAAAAATGTCAGTGGTATGTTTATTAGGTTACACTAGGTGATTCATAATTAAAAAACAAAATCATTTAATTTCACAATTAACTTCAATGTTTAATTTTTAACAACACGCAGGTTTAACTATGAAAAATGAATGTTAAAATAATTAATATCCTTGGGATGAACTTCTTGCCATATGCAATTAATTAAACACTTCTGGTATGTCCAGACCTTGCGATAGTGCTTTCTCTGTAGTGATTTTGTTTTGCCTGTCAATTCTATGCAATATGCAAAATTGGTTTGCAAATGAGAAAATCTCACCAAATTAAGTATTCACAAACTATTCAATAAAGTGCGAGATTGGAACTGACTGATAAAATAAATATAATGCCGGCTTAAAATATAGTGGGGCGCTGGGCCTCTTACCTGCTCGGCATCTCCTTATCTCAGCGACATTGCGGCGTCATATGATGTCGCAACTTTACGTTGTCATGGCAACCGAATAGAAGGTAAGAGGCACTGAGAGGCCCCGTTCTCTCCCCTGGTTTAACTGTTGTGGGGAAGAGCTTGGGGCCTCTGCAAGTGCGGGGCTCCATGCGACAACACCGCCATCAAGTTTCACCTCTTGGGCTGTCTAACTATGGGCCTCATGCAGTAAGCGTCGATTAAGTGAAATCGGCAAGCTTACCGATTAGTCATGTTAATGGCGATTTTTCCTCTCCGTATGCAGTAAGTGCCGAATACATTCAAAATCAACCCGAAAACAAATCCGCCCACTCTCACGATGATTAGCCGATCACACACAGGTGTATCGGCGTGCGTGGCGGGGTGCTGATAGGTTGCCCAATCACAAATCTTGCTGAATCAGGCGAAACAAGCATGTATTGGATTGCGCGCCATATTTAAAGGCAACGTGTACTGATAATCATTCTCTGTGTTGTTGGGAGTGAGAGAGAGAGAGAGACGCACAGAGCTGGCTGATTGAAAATTTGCATATTGACGGAGAGACTTGTTGTGTATTGGGTGAGCTTTGTCCATTGTTGTTTTGTTTACATCTTTGTCTTGTTTTATATGTGGAAGTGTTTCGTGTGATTGGCTGTACATTAGTTGTCTGTTTTTTGTGAGTGCTGGAAGTATGCCCGCAAAGCGTGGGAAGAGTGATGCAGGTGGGAGTGGGAGTGCTACTCGTGCGAGTACGCGTCGGAGTGAACGTACTGTTCAGGGGAGTGATGTTGCTGGTGCACCGAGTGGTGTTGCTGGGAGTGGGAGTGCTGGTGCTGGGAGTGGGAGTGCTGTTGCTGGGAGTGGGAGTGCTGTTGCTGGGAGTGGGAGTGCTGTTGCTGGGAGTGCTGTTGCTGTGAGTGGGAGTGCTGTTGCTGGGAGTGGGAGTGCTGTTGCTGGGAGTGGGAGTGTTGTTGCTGGGAGTGGGAGTGTTGTTGCTGGGAGTGGGAGTGCTGTTGCTGGGAGTGGGAGTGCTGGTGCTAGGAGTGGGAGTGCTGGTGCTAGGAGTGGGAGTGCTGGTGCTAGGAGTGGGAGTGCTGGTGCTGTGAGTGCTGCTGGTGGCGCAGTTGCTGATGGGGTGTCTGGTGGTGGCGTGCTTGCTGGTGGGCAGCTTTTGGAGGCTCTTCCATTGGAAGAAGGAGAGTCCAGTCAGCACCAGCCAAGCTCTGACCCTAAACCTGCTCGGAAGAAACGTGTGGAGAAGCCACGTAATCCTCGCTGCAATGACCAGGAAAATACAGCTCTGGTCACTGGCATTCTGGAGCACTATGACAGTATATATGGACATTTACTAGGTAAGTGTACCTTTACATTTATTATTCAAATACATGTGATCCTAGGTCATCTGAGTTTTGTTCATATGCAAATATGGGTTCAGAATATCTTTCTATGTTAATTAGTCTGGAAACACAGCTTTTTATCATGCCTTACAAGGACAACTAAACACAGGCGGTCAATTTGCCATAACTGCATACAATATGAATGCAACCTTGCTAACATGTATAGGTTTAGTAGTGAATGCTCATGTGCTTCACATATTACACATAAAACAGCATGTTTGCTATCTCTTGGAACAGCTAGCAGTGTAGGAAACTGGTGCTTCTATTATTATTCATTTACCTCATATATTTTATATGTTTTTCAAGGGCGGACAAGTTCAGCAAGCAGAAAGGAAATGTGGGACACAATAGTCATTGGTGTCAATGCGTGTGGGAATCATGTGAGGGACAAGCGGAATTGTCACAAGAGATTTGATGATATTAGGTCCAAATTGAAAAAGAAAATACAACACCAACGCGTGCATGCTACTGGCACTGGAGGTGGGCCCACACCACAACGTCTCATATTAAGTCCATTGGAGGAGCTGCTTCGGGCAAAATTACTTCCCGTCGTCGTGGAAGGCTTACCTGGTGACCGTGATATAGGAATTTACCCCTCACAATTTCCACCAGGTGAGAAATATTACTGTACTAGGCGTGTCGTTGCTTACAGTTATTTTGCTTAGTTACACTGCTTTTTATACTGTCTTCACAATATAAGCATACCTGCATCTATATATGTATATGTCTGATTCTGTATATATATATATATCTCAAAATAGACATATATGTTGTAGTCCTACTAAAAGCAGTAACTAATATAGCACGTGCCATTGCGTGCTCATTTACATGTGAATTCCCAAAATGCATTGCTGCAGTGGAAGCAATTGATGGTGGGCGAAGATGGGGAACAACAGGGTAGTACACATGTGTAACACATGTTAATCAGAAATTATTACTAGCTACAGGTACAGAACAGAAATATGTATAATATTATTGTGTATTGTATTTATTTTACTCCGACAAACATGACATTACTGCCTATTTTAAGCATGCATCAAATATATTGCATGCAACGGCCTACAAACATCACTTGCACTAACACATCTATAGTTGTTTATGAAAAGGTCCATTTTTGCTTTAACTCATATACAGACAGCATAATGAGGCACACGTAGCATATGTTATGTCATTGTTTTCATAACTTAAAAACTGCACACGACTATTTAACTCATCTACCATTGTGTTAAAGCAGCTGCAATTAATATCTCATCACAGCATACACTTCAACAGAGGGGGTGGGGTTCAGCACACACACTAATTGCAGCCTGATTTTAGGGTCAACTTAGTTCACACCATTTTCACCTGTTTCAAGTAATTGAAAGGTGTGGCTGATTAGGCTTTTTGGGGAAGGGAATACCGTTCTTACAACCTGACTAGCACACCTGAAGTTAATCACACTCATTTGAAAGCTTCACTTTAGCTACTAAATGCCCCAACAACTCATTACTTATCAAAGCGTACATCACACATTAGTTCACTCATATCTATAGTTGAACTACTACTATCAACGACACATTATCACACACTGCATGTGTTGTCTTGTTTAGTCACAGCCACATTCATGTGTGCCACATCTTCTATTAATGTACCACACATATCCTCTACCAAAAACAACACTTTTTGCAATATGACCACCTTCATGATAACCATTGTGAATGGTCATCTCATGATAGTTATGTACATTATGATACTGATATCACTACACAACATATGATTTTTATGTACAAATTTTATCTATTTATCCTCACGCATTACTGCAGGAACATAGTATGTTTTATGTTAGGGAACTCAAAAGTTCTAAGTACACAGGCATGTACATTGTTATTACAACTATTTATGTTCACTTTCACACACACATTTTGGGTTAAGGAAATGATGCTGTTAGGTACTCATAAATACAGAACATACAATAACTGTTTGTTCAATATTTACACATGTAAATGTAAAACTTATGTTATTGTTATATATAGTTGCCCCTGAAGGACATGTGTCACCTGAGACTGAACAAGTGTCTTCACCTGGGTCAGCCAGCTCAACACACCTAGAAGGTGAGTGTATCAGTTGGTGGCCATATAATATGTGCTCTTCTATATGTTATGTTGTCATGTTCATTATTTGTTTTGCACATCTTCTTTAAATAGGATTACTTAGTGTCAGTGAAAATGAAGTGTAAGGCAACTTGTATTGTGTTAGTGATGTTAACTATCATGTAGGAGTTGTGAGTTTACAGCAAGTTTTCAGTCACTCATATTTCATACTGAGTCCAAACATTATTCTTAAGTCAAGGTAGTTTTTAATGTGAGGTTATAAAACGTATGGAAACATGTTAGTTGTTACTTATGACACAGTACAATTACATAGTAACACAGCAGAGATTAACATGCCATTTAATAATGTGTACATTTATTTGTAGAACATGATGAAGAGGATTTTGATGATGATGATGATGATGATGATGATGCCGCCGCCGCCGCCATAGACACACAAATACAAGCAAGTGACCATGAAGAGGTTCCAATTGAAACTGTTTTGCCGCCAAAACGTCCAGCAAATACCACATATGATGCAATTGTAGCTTCTGAGGGAAAAATTGTGGAAGCAGAAAATCGTCGCCATTCTGACCTGATGACAGTGCTGGAAAGGATGATTGCACTGCAGGAAGAAACAGTTTCACAATTGGCACATCTCCACAGAGTCTTCATTGAAGTGCCTAAACAGTTGCAAAAAATCAACACCTCATTCGAAGCATTAGTTGTTCAGCAAACACAAGCTAATTACTGGAGAATGACTAATGTACCACAATTCAACACCTCACAGCCAGGATCTGTTGATGCAGGTCAGTTTTCACCACATTCATCTGATATTCATTCACCAGGCCCAAATGTTACCGGTCAAGTAGCAGACATTGCTGTGCAGGTTCCTGATCACATCCTACCGCTGCCATCTGTACAAATTCAGCAGCAGACACCTACAAAGGAGGCCACAAAAAGAAAACACAAGCAGTTACTACTGACCAGTTTTTGGTCAAAAACAACAAAAGACACACATGAAACAGACCAACCATCACTTGTGCAGTGTCTACCAACTTGCTCACATGTGTCAGTGGACACAAGCCCTGTCCGTGAACAGTCACTACCCAAAAGCCCTGTAGGTGAGTCACTGCCCAAAAGCCCTGCAGGTGAATCGCTGCCCAAAAGCCCTGTAGGTGAATCGCTGCCCAAAAGCCCTGTACGTGAATCACTGCCCAAAAGCCCTGTAGGTGAATCACTGCCCACAAGCCCTGTAGGTGAATCACTGCCCACAAGCCCTGTAGGTGAGTCACTGGCCACAAGCCCTGTAGGTGAGTCACTGGCCACAAGCTCTGCCCGTGAAGTGCCAGAGGCCACTCAAAGTGGCTCTGTTGTACCTAAAGTTGGTGGCAAAAGAAAAAGGAAAATTCAAGAGACAACAAGCAGGCCTGTTACTCGCTCGCAAAAAGAACAAAAAAAAATAAATTTTAAAATTCACAAAATATGTCTTTGGCCTTGTTTTGTTGACTTCAGATTATCTAATTACTATTGTATGTATGATGAAGACTGTGTTGTTTCCAAACTTTCAAGTATGTTCTTGTACACGTGAATTTTTGGAAATGTTAACACTCCTAATTAATGAATAGTGTTATAAATATTGATGTATTAATCGTCTGTTCAGTAATGGTCCACCAGGAGCCAGTTGCTAAGTTTAGAGAAGCTGCCATTGACTTTGCAGCAAAACATTGCATTTGGGTGTGTTAATTGATGTAATCATTGCATGTGCTTATTATTTTCATGCAATTATAAAAGCACCTATTTAACTGCAAACATCTTTCTTGTACGTGTACAGCAGGATTTTGTGTTAAATATTACTTACCTTTGGTGGCCATTGTAATGTTGTCCTTTAATCATTTATGTGTTCTTGTTTCAAGAACATCTCTGAATTTATACTAAAATATATGTAGTATGTATTGATATATGCACACACACACACAGACACACACTGTGTGTGTGTGTGTGTGTGTGTGTGTGTGTGTATATATATAGTACTATCTAAACTGGTATAGATGTATTT
>WSYH01005118.1:26479-47048 GCA_036426205.1 Ascaphus truei | reverse complement strand
GTCAGGGAGAGGGAGAGTCAGGGAGAGGGAGAGTCAGGGGGACAGAGTCAGAGGGGGACAGAGAGTCATAGGGGGACAGAGAGTCATAGGGGGACAGAGAGTCAGAGGGGGACAGAGAGTCAGAGGGGGACAGAGAGAGTCAGAGGGGGACAGAGAGAGTCAGAGGGGGACAGAGAGAGTCAGAGTCAGGGAGAGTCAGAGTCAGGGAGAGTCAGAGTCAGGGAGTCAGGGAGAGTCAGAGTCAGGGAGAGTCAGAGTCAGGGAGAGTCAGAGTCAGGGAGAGTCAGAGTCAGGGAGTCAGGGAGAGTCAGGGAGAGGGAGAGTCAGGGAGAGGGGGAGTCAGGGAGAGGGGGAGTCAGGGAGAGGGGGAGTCAGGGAGAGGGGGAGTCGGGGAGAGGGAGAGTCAGGGAGAGGGAGAGTCAGGGAGAGGGAGAGTCAGAGAGAGGGAGAGTCAGAGTCAGGGAGAGGGAGTCAGGGAGAGGGAGAGAGAGTCAGGGAGAGAGAGTCAGGGAGAGAGAGTCAGAGAGAGGGAGTCAGAGGGAGAGAGTCAGGGAAAGAGAGTCAGGGAGAGAGTGTCAGGGAGAGGGAGAGTGTCAGGGAGAGTGTCAGGGAGAGGGAGAGTGTCAGGGAGAGGGTCAGGGAGAGGGAGAGTGTCAGGGAGAGGGAGAGAGAGAGTGTCAGGGAGAGAGAGAGTGTCAGGGAGAGGGAGAGTCAGAGAGAGTCAGAGATGCCAAGAGTCAGGAAGAAAACATTAATTTTATCGTTCTTTTTTTTTTATACTGTACTTTTCGAAATAAACCTACGTTTCTTTGAAAATGGAAGTTTTTTTGTTTTTTTGCGGCCCACATAAACTTAAACCTTGTTTATTTGGCCCGTGTTAGCCTTTGAGTTTGACATGCTTGCTGTAAGGGAAATATGACAGATATCTGGGCTCGAAAACCAGGAGTCTGGGGGACACTGGGTAGTCCCGGTGTAATTCACCCCACGTACCAGCAAATCAGAGAGGTCACAGAGTAGAAGATAAAAATTCACGTGTCTAATCCCAAAACACACATCTTGTTGAATTCAAAGTTATAATTAAAAAGTTGGGCTTTTTATTCTGAATTCCCTTCAGTCAGAACACTATAAGCTCACCCCTGTCATAAATCAGATGCTAGGTTGATGGTTTTAAGACTTATAAAAAACACTTATCTAAAAAGACGTTTAAAAGGTGCCTAGATACAGTATATGAAATATAATACTACTAATACTTAGGGGTTTATGCAGAGAGGATAGAGAAGGGAAATAGCGCCATCTTTTGGCGAAAATACGCACCAGAGAAGCTTGTCCTGCAGAGAACATGGAGAGATTCATAAAATTCGCCACAGCAGGTTTCTTTACTTTAAAAATTACCAAACACGTGGCGAGATTGGTAAATTCGCCATGTTAAAATAGGGTGGTATGCAGGTAGCATAGATGCACTGCAACTCGCCATTCTGCCCTATATTATAGCGAGTTCAATGTAGCCAGAAAAACTTGGCAATTTTGAATCTCATCAGAAAAAAGAGGTAACGCAGCTTTCAGCATACGCCCATAACTTACTCCAATTCTGTGGCTATTTTCCTGCCGTTTTCACATTAAATAACGTTCCTCTCTGCATAAGCCCCTTAGTCTAATACTACTTTAATCTCTGGCAAAACAAATGCCCTTATCTTTAGATTGTATCAGTCCCACACAACACATATTGTACTTTTAGTGGGTCGTCAGTGATAACCCCCCCCCCCCCCCAATTAAGCCCTCTTTGTAGATCTGCACAGATCCAGGTAGGGTCTTGACCTGTCATAAACGCAATATCTTGTATTTTTAAGACAAACAGTAACCACATTAGCCCCTGAAGCACCAGATTGATTAGAATACTTAATATTTCATGATATCATGAAAAATATATATAAACATTATCCACTGTATACAGCTAAAAGTTGTTATTCTTATATTTAATAACAAAATATTTTTTGAATGGACCACTAGTGGTGAAAGGCTTATAAAATTTGAAAAAAAAATGTTCAAGGTCGATAATAAAGCGGGCCAGCCCAATTGGGCGGCACAGCCAGTGACCGGGGGGCGCTGCCTCCCCGAATCAGGTGGACCACAGGAGTGGCCAGGGGCAAGCCAGGGGAGGGGCCAGAAAGGTGGGTATACCTGCGGCCAGGAGCGAGGATCGGTCACTTGCTTCTGGCTCGCAGCATAATCTGACGTCCCTCTCCTCTCCTGCTGGTAAGGTAAGGCAAGGCCCCGAAAAGGGGGGTCAATTCCCACTCCCCCCTCCCGCATAGCCGCGTTTTTGAATCGGCGGTGAAGGGGGAGGCAGGGAGGAGAGGGACTCCATAGCGCATGGAGCGATCCATGCGGTGGCGGTGCACGGCGCGGGCGGTGACCCGTGGCGCGTGGATAGGGGGATCCCAGCTTCCCCCGCGCGGCTCCACCTTAGGTGGAAGTAGTTAGGCCACAACGGGGCTAGGGAGGGATCCTGGACCATGCAGACGCAGCTCAAGAGGGGAAGAGGCATCCTCCTCCTTGGGGCTCACGTGGTGCTCCCGCGAGAGTTCAGGCAGCTGTCCCCATGGGCAGCAATCACCCTTTAGTCTTAGTCGCGCGGAGAGGGAGAGTCAGGAAGAGGGAGAGTCAGGGAGAGGGAGAGTCAGGGGGACAGAGAGTCAGAGGGGGACAGAGAGGGAGAGTCAGAGGGGGAAGAGGGGAAGCAGAGGGGGAAGAGCGGGAAGTAGAGGGGGACAGAGAGGGAGGATCAGAGGGGGACAGAGAGGGAGAGTCAGAGGGGGACAGAGAGAGTCAGAGGGGGACAGAGAGAGATCAGAGGTGGACAGAGAGAGTCAGAGGGGGACAGAGAGAGTCAGGGAGAGTCAGGGAGAGGGAGGGAGAGTCAGGGAGAGGTAGAGTCAGGGAGGAGGGAGGAGGCAGGAGAGGGGAGTTAGGGAGAGGGAGAGTCAGGGAGAGGGAGAGTCAGGGAGAGGGAGAGTCAGGGGGACAGAGAGTCAGAGGGGGACAGAGAGTCGTAGGGGGACAGAGAGTCAGAGGGGGACGAAGGAGAGTCAGAGGGGGGAAAGAGGGGACAGTCAGAGGGGGCAGAGAGTCAGAGGGGGCAGAGAGAGTGAGAGGGGGGGGACAGAGAGAGTGAGAGGGGACAGAGAGAGTCAGAGGGGGACAGAGAGAGTCAGAGGGGACAGAGAGAGTAAGAGGGGGACAGAGAGAGTCAGAGGGGGACAGAGAGAGTCAGAGTCAGTGAGAGTCAGAGTCAGGGAGTCAGGGAGAGTCAGAGTCAGGGAGAGTCAGAGTCAGGAGAGTCAGAGTCAGGGGAGAGTCAGGGAGAGTCAGAGTCAGGGAGAGTCAGGGAGAGGGAGAGTCAGGGAGAGGGAGAGTCAGGGAGAGGGAGAGTCAGGGGACAGAGAGTCAGAGGGGGACCGAGAGTCAGAGGGAGAGAGCAGAGGGGACAGAGAGGGGGTCAGAGGGGGACGAGAGGGAGAGTCAGAGGGGGAGGGGACAGAGATCAGAGGGGGACAGAGAGAGTCAGAGGGGGACAGAGAGAGTCGAGGGGGGACAGAGGAGTCAGAGGGGGACAGAGAGAGGCAGAGGGACAGAGAGAGTCAGAGTCAGGGAGGTGTCAGAGTCAGGGAGAGTCAGAGTCAGGGAGTCAGAGTCAGGGAGAGTCAGAGTCAGGGAGAGTCAGAGTCAGGGAGAGTCAGAGTCAGGGAGAGTCAGGGAGAGGGAGGGAGAGTCAGGGAGAGGTAGAGTCAGGGAGAGGGATGAAGAGGGAGTCAGGAAGAGGGAGATGTCAGGGAGAGGGAGAGTCCGGGAGGGGAGAGTCGGGAGAGGGAGAGTCAGGGGGACAGAGTCAAGGGGGACAGAGGGCATAGGGGGACAGAGAGTCATAGGGGGACAGAGAGTCAGAGGGGGACCAGAGAGTCAGAGGGGGACAGAGAGTCAGAGGGGGACAGAGAGTCAGAGGGGGACAGAGAGGGACAGTCAGAGGGGGACAGAGAGTCAGAGGGGGACAGAGAGAGTCAGAGGGGGACAGAGAGAGTCAGAGGGGGACAGGAGAGAGTCAGAGGGGGACAGAGAGAGTCAGAGGGGGACAGAGAGAGTCAGAGTCAGAGTCAGTGAGAGTCAGAGTCAGGGAGTCAGAGTCAGGGAGAGTCAGAGTCAGGGAGAGTCAGAGTCAGGGAGAGTCAGAGTCAGGGAGAGTCAGAGTCAGGGAGAGTCAGGTGGAGAGTCAGGAGAGGGAGTGTCAGAGGAGAGAGGGAGAGGAGAGAGTCAGGGAGAGGAGAGTCAAGGGGGGACAGGAGTCAGAGGGGGACAGAGAGGGGAGAGTCAGGAGGGGGAAGAGCAGAGGGGACAGAGAGTAGAGGGGGACAGAGAGAGAGTCAGAGGGGACGAAGAGTAGAGGGGACGAGAGAGAGAGAGTCGAGGGGGACAGAGAGTCAGAGGGGGAAAGAGAGAGTCAGAGGGGGACAGAGAGAGTCAGAGGGGGACAGAGAGAGTCAGAGGGGGACAGAGAGAGTCAGAGGGGGACAGAGAGAGTCAGAGGGGGACAGAGAGAGTCAGAGTCGGGAGAGTCGAGTCAGGAGAGAAGTCAGAGTCAGGGAGTCAGGGAGAGTCAGAGTCAGGGAGAGTCAGAGTCAGGGAGAGTCAGAGTCAGGGGAGAGTCAGAGGTGCAGAGTCAGGGAAGGGAGAGTCAGGGAGAGAGGGGAGTCAGGGAGAGGGGAGTCAGGGAAGAGGGGAGAGGGAGAGGGGGAGTCAGGGAGAGGGGGGAGTCGGGGAGGGAGAGTCAGGGAGAGGGAGAGTCAGGGAGAGGAGAGTCAGAGTCAGGGAGAGTCAGAGTCAGGGAGAGGGAGTCAGGGAGAGGGAGAGAGGTCAGGGAGAGAGAGTCAGGGAGAGAGAGTCGAGAGAGAGAGGGAGTCAGAGGGAGAGAGTCAGGGAAAGGAGTCAGGGAGAGCGGTCAGGGAGAGGAGAGAGTGTCAGGGAGGTGTCAGGGAGAGGGAGAGTGTCAGGGAGAGGTCAGGAGAGGGAGAGGTAAGGGAGAGGGGAGAGAGAGAGTGTCAGGGAGAGAGAGAGTGTCAGGGAAGGAGGGGAGAGTCAGAGCGAGAGTCAGAGATGCCAAGAGTCAGGAAGAAAAAATTAATTTTATCGTTCTTTTTTTTTATACTGTACTTTTCGAAATAAACTACGTTTCTTTGAAAATGGAAGTTTTTTTGTTTTTTTGCGGCCCACATAAACTTACCTTAACTTTATTGGCCGTGTTAGCCTTTGAGTTGACATGCTTTGCTGTAAGGGAATATGACAGATATCTGGGCTCGAAAACCAGGGTCTGGGGGACACTGGGTAGTCTCCGGGTTGTAATTCACCCCACGTACCAGCAAATCAGAGAGGTCCAGAGTAGAAGATAAAATTCACGTGTCTAATCCCAAAACACACAATCTTGTTGAATTCAAAGTTATAATTAAAAAGTTGGGCTTTTTATTCTGAATTCCCTTCAGTCAGAACACTAAGCTCACCCCTGTCATAAATAGATGCTAGGTTGATGGTTTTAAGACTTATAAAAACACTTATCTAAAAGACGTTTTAAAAGGTGCCTAGATACAGTATATGAAATATAATACTACTAATACTTAGGGGTTTATGCAGAGAGGATAGAGAGAAGGGAAATAGCGCCATCTTTTGGCGAAAATACGCCCAGAGAAGCTTGTCCTGCAGAGAACATGGAGAGATTCATAAAATTCGCCACAGCAGGTTCTTTACTTTAAAAATTACCAAACACGTGGCGAGATTGGTAAATTCGCCATGTTAAAATAGGGTGGTATGCAGGTTAGCATAGATGCACTGCAACTCGCCATTCTGCCCTATATTATAGCGAGTTCAATGTAGCCAGAAAAACTTGGCAATTTTGAATCTCATCAGAAAAAAAAGAAGGGTAACGCAGCTTTCAGCAACGCCATAACTACTCCATTCTGTGGCTATTTTCCTGCCGTTTTCACATTAAATAACGTTCCTCTCTGCATAAGCCCCTTAGTCTAATACTACTTTAATCTCTGGCAAAACAAATGCCCTTTCTTTAGATTGTATCAGTCCACACCACACATATTGTACTTTTAGTGGGTGTCAGTGATAACACCACCCCCCCCCCCAATTAAGCCCCTTTGTAGATCTGACAGATCCAGGTAGGGTCTTGACCTGGTCATAAACGCCAATATCTTGTATTTTTAAGACCAAACCAGTACCACATTAGCCCCTGAAGCACCAGTTGATTAGAAACTTAATATTCATGATATCATGAAAAATATATATAAACATTATCCACTGTATACAGCTAAAAAGTTGTTATTCTATATTTAATAACAAAAATTTTTTTGAATGGACCACTATGGTGAAAGGCTTATAAAATTTGAAAAAAAAATGTTCAAGGTCGATAATAAAGCGGGCCACCCAATGGGCGGCACAGCCAGTGGACCGGGGGGCGCTGCCTCCCGAATCAGGTGGAACAAAGGAGTGGAAGGGGCAAGCAGGGGAAGGGGCAGAAAGGTGGGTATACTGCGGCCAGGAGCGAGGATCGGTCACTTGCTTCTGGCTCGCAGCATAATCTGACGTCCCTCTCCTCTCCGCTGGTAAGGTAAGGCAAGGCCCCGAAAAGGGGGTCAATTCCCACTACCCCCCTCCCGCATAGCCGCGTTTTTGAATCGGCGGTGAAGGGGGAGGCAGGGAGGAGAGGGACTCCGTTTAGCGCATGGAGCAATCCATGCGGGGGCGGTTTGGCACGGCGGGGCGGTGACCCGTGGTGCGGTGGATAGGGGGGATCCCAGCTTCCCGCCGGCCTCACCTAGGTGGAAGTGGTTAGGCGCAACGGGGCTAGGGAGGGATCCCGGACCATGCAGGCGCAGCTCGACGTTCTCCTGGGACATGCGGGGGGGCAGTTATCGGGGGAGTTGTGCAGCGCGTACTTGGTTTGTCGGCCGTTTCTTCCCCTGGTCTATGGACGCCCCAGGCCACCTCGATCCCCGGGACTCCCTGGGACTCCCCCCAGTTGCATGCGCTGGCTCCAAGAGGGCGCGTGCGTAAAATGGCGGCGAGGGGGGAAGAGGGCATCCTCCTCCATGGGGCACATGTGGAGCTCCGCAAGAGTTCGGGCAGCTGTCCCCATGGGCAGCAATCACCCTTAGTCTTAGGAGCGAGTTCTAAGACTCCCCCAAGCATGCACTCAGAGGGAGATGCGGCTCAGAGGGCCGCTGAGGTAAAATGGCGGGGTCGGGGGGCGTGGGGAGGAGAAGAGGCATCTTCCGCCTGGGGCTCACGTGGTGCTCCCGCGAGAGAGTTCGGGCAGCATGTCCCCCTGAGGCAGCAATCACCTTTAGGCGCGTTCCCCCCCCCCCCCGGCAACAGGGGGGGGGGGAGAAGAAGGGGGAAACATGGGGGTCCAACGGGCCCAGCAAGGGGCACAAGAAACGTACAGCGCGATGCTGGGGGAAAGGTGGATACCTTGGGGGGAGGAGGGGGGGGGGGAGCACGTGGCCGCTCCCCCCGCTCCTTTAATGACCAGCAATAAAGATTGTTTGGGTTTGGGGTCAGATGCTTTATTTCGGGCCCCCCCCCCCCTCTCCGTCAATGGCTTGTGCAGTGCTGGGTTGCCAATAAAGATTGTGGGGTTTGGGGACAGAAGTATGCATGCCTTTGAAAAAAAAAAAAAAAAAAAGGCACGTGCAGGCCCCCCCCCCCGCCTCCTTTAAGCGCTTGTGCGTGGGGGGTTTGAGGGGTTGCCAATAAAAATATTGGTGGATGGGGGTCAGACGCATTATGCATTGTTATTACCCCAGGTATATGGTATGCACGTGGTTAGTTCACCATGTGTTATGAGTAAATATGTGTCATACTGTATATGGCGTCAGCAAAATTCACGGGCCAGAGAAGGTGGCAAGCATGGAGAGTCAGAAGGTGCTAATTCAGTTGGTTATTAAAAGACACCAGGCGTTATCTATTGTATGTCACTGTTATACGGGCCAGAGAGGTATTATACACATTATTATATAAGGTACAAGCAATGTTAAACAGTTCACAATCATGTCATCATGGGGTCAATATTAAACAGTTCCCCATGCGGTATTTCCTGGTCCATTAATGCCAGAAATCACGTACGGGGATAAGGGGCGTAGGCGTTTATAGGCATTATAACTGGTATAGACTGCAGAGGCAGGCGATGCATAGTAACGTGGCAGGCGATAATAAGGTGTGTAGACAAGGTTACTTATTCGGTACGCCCGAACAGTCATGCGCGGTTAAGGGTTCATAGTTAGATATGCGTTAGGGATGGGTAGGGGGATAGAGGTTGAGGCAGGCCACGTAGCTGCCCACATGGACGCCCCAGGCCACCTCGATCCCGGACTCCCTGGGACTCCCCCCAGTTGCATGCGCTGGCTCCAAGAGGGCCGCGCTGCGTAAAATGGCGGCGGAGGGGGAAGGGCATCCTCCCCATGGGGCACATGTGGAGCTCCCGCAAGAGTTCGGGCAGCTGTCCCATGGGCAGCAATCACCCTTAGTCTTGAGTCGCGCAGTTCTCACCCCCCCGACATCCCCCCAGAGCATGCGTGGCTCACAGGGGGACGCGATGCGTAAAATGGGCGGTGGTGAGGGCGTGGGGAAGAAGAGCATCTTCCGCCCTGGGGCTCACGTGGGTGCTCCCGCGGAGGGTCGGGCAGCTGTCCCCTGGGCAGCAATCACCCTTTAGTGCGAGAGTTCCCCCCCCCCCCCCGCAACAGGGGGGGGGGGAGGGGAGAAAGAAGAAACATTGTGGTCCAATGGGCCCTAGCGAGGGGCACAAGAAATGTACTGCGTGAACCTGGGGGAAAGGTTGATACCTGGGGGAGGGGGGGGGGGGGCGAGCACGTGGCAGTTCCCCCCCTCTCCTTAATGACACGGCAATAAAGATTGTTTGTGTTTGGGGTCAGATGCTTTATTTCGGCCCCCCCCCCCCCCTCTCCGTCAATGACTTGTGCAGTGATGGGTTGCCAATAAAGATGTGGTGTTGAGGACAGAAGTATGCATGTCTTTGGTTGTGGGGGGGGGGGGGGGGCACGTGCAGGCCCCCCCCCCGCCTCCTTTAAGCGCTTGTGCGTGGGGGGTTTGAGGGGTTCCAATAAAAATATTGGTGGATGGGGGTCAGACGCATTATGCATTGTTTACCCCAGGTATATGGTAGCACGTGGTTAGTTCACCATGTGTTATGAGTAAATATGGTCATACTGTATATGGCGTCAGCAAAATTCAGGCCAGAGAAGGTGGCAGCATGGAGAGTCAGAAGGTGCTAATTCGTTGGTTATTAAAAGACACCAGGCGTTATTACTTGTATGTCAATGTTATACGGGCCAGAGAGGTATATCACACTTATTATATAAGGTACAAGCAATGTTAAAAAGTTCACAATCATGTCATCATGGGGTCAATATTAAAACAGTTCCCCATGCGGTATTTTCGGTCCATTAATGCCAGAAACACGTACGGGGATAAGGGGCGTAGGCGTTAGCATTATAACTTGGTTATAGAATGGTACTGGTATAGACTGCAGAGGCAGGCGATGCATAGTAACGTGGCAGGCGATAATAAGGTGTGTAGACAAGGTTACTTATTCGGTACGCCCGAACAGTCATGCGCGGTTAAGGGTTCATAGTTAGATATGCGTTAGGGATGGGTAGGGGGATAGAGGTTGAGGCAGGCCACGTAGCTGCCCACAGACCACGCAAATCCCCTTTCCAAAAAAAAAAAAAAAAAAAAGCATGTGGTTGCGGTAACGGAAGGGGGTGGGGGCGTAGGCGAGGCACGCCAAGGACGCATCATGGCAGACGTGGCAGGTGGCGTGGCACATTTTAAGACATGGTGGGATACCGGGGGTTGAAGGGCACATTCGGGCGTGACCGCTAACAGTCACTGGTACAAATGGGCATGCAAAGGAAGGAATGTAAAGGAAAAAAAAATATATATATATATATATATAATTATATGGAAAGCAGGACATTCATTAACATGCATTTTATCTTATTGCAGTTGTGGAAGCGGTCGGGCAACAAGTCAGAGGCCCCCGGGTATATCGGACAGATTGGGGGCGAGAGGTAGCATTAGGGCCAGAAGCAGAGTTGGCGTTTAACAAGGTAGTGCATTAGGGCCAGGAGATACACTACGCTAATAACACACATACAAAAGTAGCAGGGATGGAACTACAGACCAGTACCATGCAGCTTCTCGCGGAGGGACATAAACACGAGAAGGGATGGTTTCAACGGCAGCTGGAAGCACTGGTGCGGGAAGCAGGGGCTAGCGGGCGTGAGAGCACGCAAGGTGGCCCCGAGGCCATGTGCGCCGAGGCATGGCCGTCCTCAAGTGACGAAGGAGGTCCTACCGGTGGAGCACGACACGCAGCAACGTTACAGAAGGGTACGTCAGCGTCCATAAGGGAAGCCAGCCTGGCAGGGGGGAGCCCGCGGAAAAAGGGGGATGCAGCCTGTTGGCAAAGACTGCTTGGGTGTGGGCGGCCACACGTAAAAAAAAAAAAAAAAAAATGGTCCGGCTGCAGTCTGAGCAGCAGGCGAGCCGGGGTGGTGGACGGCACCAACCAACGGGAAAGAGCGGCAGAGCATGCGAGGCCACCAGGGGGTAAGTTGCGGGGGGGGGGGCAGGCTCCAGTTAGTTACCCGCCAGAGCTTGGGTTGTCTCAAGGAATAAAGGGAGGGAGTCGAGGTTACTAATAATAATTGACAAACCTTCGGGGGGGGCAATCTCGTCTTCTTTTACAGGAAAAGCAGGAGCTGTCTGGACACGATCGACCTCGCCTCACGGCGCTGGTACGTTGTCCTCGACTCGTAAGCGTGCCAGCCGTCCCGTCAGATCGTCAAAGGAAGGGAAGAAGAGAACGCGTCCGGGGGCGGGTCCCGACAGGCGGTTCACATCGCCGCCGGGGACAAGGGTGTCGCAGGGTAAGCCCAAAAAGGCAGATGAAAACAGGGAAGTCGGTACCTTGCCAGGCAACGCCAGTTCTCCAGCGCCGCCATTGTCGGACGCGGGGGGGTCGAACGATGCCGAGGCGAGATTGGTAAACGCAGTAGTAAAGGGTGTCCAGGTGGCGTTATTGGCAGCAGACTTAGGCAAGGCAAGGGAGCATCAGTGGGGCCGGAGCAGCGTCAGTAGCAGCAACTCAGGGCCCTGTGCTGGTGGCTAGAGGGAGCGAAGGCCCCAAGGGGTGCGTAGATAGCACCGCGCCGCCAGTCAGCCAGGAAGCGGCGGTAACCACGGTAGGGCCCGCGCAGGAGCAAGGGAAGGGCAAGGCGGCGGCGGTTGGAGTAGGTTCAGCCACAAACACATTGTCGGGTCAAGGGGGGAGTGGGGCTGAAACCACACGGACGGGGACTGGGGCAACAGCTAAACGGTTGCCGGACGCGGCGTATGGAGACTCGTACACCGCAGTTTCGCGATCACTGGGGTCACATTTATCATCAGAGGTCAAGAAGCTATTTGGGCGGAAGATTACGTTGACATATTGTCGCTACTTCCGGGGTATAACGAGGCAATCAGACAAGAAAGGGGAGGCTAAGAAGGAGGACGTCGAAAAACGGTTGTTCCCGCGCACTTTTACCAATTGGTCACAGGCTTTCGGGATATTGGCGGGCGTAGCGGGCGAGAAGGAGCCACAGTTATGCTCCGCATTATTTAAGTACCAGGACACAATCAAGAGAGCGTTTCAAAAGCACGGGGGTATGCGCTGGTGGGGTTACGACGAGGATTTTAGACGGAGTATGGCAGCTAATAAGGGAGTGGTAACCTGGAATTGCAAAGACGTCGATCTCTATTTGGAGCACATGGCAGGGGGAGAGGGGTCGTCCTTTCGCGGGGCTGACAGCCCCAGGGACTCCTGGCGCGGGGGTTTTCAGGCTCGTGCAGCGGGGAAGGGTCGGGCTTCCAATAAGCAGGTGTGTTGGGGCTTCAACGACGCAAAGTGCAGATTCGACAATTGTCGATTCCAACATATCTGTGCTGGGTGTGGGGGCCAGCATCCCACGGTCAAATGCTTCAAAAGAGACAATAAGGGGTTTAGGGGAGCAGGACAGCTGGGTGGCCAGGATAGTGCGTATGCCAATTTCGGCCGAGGCTCGAAAGATATCCCAATAAGGAGGCAGCCGGGTTATTGCGGGAGGGGTTCAGAGTGGGTTTCCGGATCCCTTTTCGATAAGCAGGCGGGTTTAGGGGATAAAGGGGCCGGCGAGAGGAACTTAAAATCAGTCAGGCTGAATAGGGCGGTAGCAAGGGAGAAAATCAGAAAGGAGATTGAGTTGGGCAGGATGGCAGGCCCTTTCGGGTCGCCTCCCCTTAGCAACCTGAGGGTGTCACCATTGGGGTTAGTCCCCAAGAAGGAGGAAGTGGAGTTCAGGCTGATTCAACATCTATCCTACCCGAAAGGGTCGTCGGTCAACGACGCGATAGATAGGGAATTATGCTCAGTGAGCTACGCCACTTTCGACCAGGCGGCGGCGCTGGTGGGGCAGTTGGGACAGGGAGCATTGATGGGGAAGGCAGACTAAGTCGGCTTTCAGGCTCTTGCCGGTACACCCAAACTTTTTCCATCTATTGGGATGCAGGTTGGAAGGGAACTACTTCATCGACCTCTACCTACCAATGGGATGTGCGCTGTTTTGTTTCTACTTTGAAACGTTCAGCACATTTCTGGAATGGGTGGTCCGGGAAAGAGTGCAGGCAGTAGGGATCTTACATTACCTTGATGATTTCTTGTTTGTGGGGCCCAAAGGGTCCGGTTTGTGCTAGATGGCTGGGGCAGTTTTCAGCCATGGCTCGCGAATTCGGGGTTCCGCTGGCGGCCGAGAAGACCCTAGCGCCCACCATCACCCTGAGTTTCCTGGGCATAGAAATAGACTCCATCAAAAGGGAATACAGGTTGCCTCCCGAGAAGCTAGTAGCGCTAGAAAGGATGATTAGAGAGTTTATCCAACTGAAAAAGACCTCGCTACGGCATTTCCAGTCCCTGACGGGCCACTTGGTGGTCGCAGCACGGATCATGCCAGTAGGGAGGGTGTTTTCCAGGCGGTTGTCGGCAGCCACAGCAGGGGTAAAACACCACACCCACTTCATTCGAGTCACAGCGGAGATCCGGAGGGATTTAGCGGTGTTGCTCGAATTCTTGGGCAAATACAATGGGAGAACGTTATGGAGGGGGCGGTCGGTTCGTAACTCCGAGCTGCAGCTCTTCACCGACGCTTCTGGGTCCGTGGGGTTTGGTGCATATTTCAGGGGGGCTTGGTGCGCAGAGGCATGGCCGGCAGAATGGGCGGGGACCCACCTTGTCAAAAACTTGACTTTCCTTGAACTGTTCCCACTACTAGTTGCCGTGCACTTGTGGGGATCCCAGTTCGCAAACAGAGAGGTCACGTTTTGGTCAGACAATATGGGCGTAGTGGAGGCAGTGAACAACTTCGGATCACGGTCCCCACCAGTGCTCGCGCTACTGCGGCAATTCGTGCTGCGGTGTCTGCAGCTGAACATCGCATTCAGGGCCAGGCATTTACCAGGGGTGGAAAACAGCATAGCTGACGCTTTATCACGTTTGCAGATGGAGCGTTTTCGGAGCTTGGCACCAGGGGCGGCGATGCACGGCGAGAGGTGCCCAGCAGCCTTGTGGGAGCTGGGGACAGTGGCGTGATGGAGTTAGTAAGGGCATCACTCGCCACGGGTACGTGGAGGGCATACACAGCGGCATGGCGGGATTTCACAACACACGTGGGGGCAGCGGGTGCAAATTTCTCAGAGGCGGGCACGCTGCTCAGCTACATGATGGGGTTAAAAGACAAGGGTCTGGCGGGCGGGATCATCAGCAAAAGGTTGGCAGGGATATCCTTCTTCTCAAAGCTGAACGGCAGGGGCGACGCGACCAAGAATTTCATAGTGACGCGGGCTCTGGCGGGCATGGTCAGGGGAGCAACCCCCAGGGATAGCAGAAGACCAGTGACACCAGCGATCTTAGGGGGCTTGGTGCGCGTCACAGAGGTAGTATGTTCATCCAGCTTCGAAGCCACGCTCTTCAGGGCTACATTCGCGGTGGCATTCTTCGCGGCGTTGCGCGTGGGGGAGCTGGTTTGCGCGTCCAAACAAGGAGGGGGGGTCTTGCAGCTGGCAGACGTAAGGCTGGCAGGAGGGGCGCTGAGCATGCTAATCCGCAAGTCGAAGACAGATCAGGCAGGAAGGGGGGCGATGATCACGCTGAAGGGCTTACCAGGGAACTTGACCTGCCCGGTAAAAGCGGTAGGAGAGTATCTGATCTGCAAGCCAAAGGAAGGGGGGCCACTGCTGGTGCATGAGGACGGAGGGGCAGTATCGCGATTCCAGTTTCTGCGCGTCTTCCGCATGTGCCTTAGGGAGCTGGGGATGGAGGAGGGACAGTACGGAACACATTCGTTCCGCATTGGGGCAGCAACCGAGGCGGCGCGCCTGGGGCTCTCAATACCCAGAATTCAGAAGATAGGGCGGTGGAAGTCTGACAGCTACCGGGGGTACATTTGACCGGAGCTGGCAGGGCGCCAGGATACGGTAGCATAGAACTTCTCCAACTGGGTTATTCCCTCTCCTCTCTGTGCTTCCTCAGGTTCGGCGGAGACCTGGATCGTGGGGGATTCGCTGGTGCACTGGGCCGGAAAAAGGGCATTTTCACGACCTTATGGGGGAAATCTGGGGTTGGGCACAGAGCAGGCGGAGGTAACATGGTGGGGGGTGAGAGGGATGCGATGGGGTCAGCTGTTCCCGCTGCTTATTTCACGGGACAGGAGGGCACATGACATCATCGTCATCCACGCAGGTGGCAACGACTTAGCAGCAGTGCGGTCCACGGTCTTAGCCCACCAGATAAAGCAGGACATAGCACGGATCATGGCTTTTTGGCCAGGGATTCAGGTAGTATGGTCGGACATCATTTGCAGGCGCGTTTGGAGAGGGGCGCGGAACCCAGGGCGGGTAAACAAGACATGAAAAAGGTTGAACAAAAAGGTGGGGAAATTCGTGAAGCAATGCGGGGGGTGGGTAATACATCACCCACAGTTTAGCTTCAAAGTAGGCGGCTGGTTCAGGGAGGATGGGGTACATCTGTCTGACATAGGGGCAGACATGCTAAACAACAACCTGCAGGAGGGTTTGGAAGAGGTTATCGGGGGTATGGCGGTACGGGCCTAATTTAAGGGGTTTAAATAGGCCCGTCGGTGGCGGCAGTTGGGGGAGGGGGTAGGTGCTCGTCCTGCCGGAAGGGGCTCGGGGCTGGTAAAGCGGGTTGAAGCGAGGGGGCAGGTCACCGGGTCATACATCCGGGTGCCCCTCCATTGCGTTACCAACACCGAGCATTTCCGGCGCGGACCGGGATAGTAACTATCTCCATGTTGTTGTAAATAAACAAAGCCGCGGTCTTTATACCTCCAAAACGTTGTCCTTCTCGTCTTTCGGTCAGTACCGGGAAAATTAGGTAAAGGGGTAGGGGAGGATACTCGCGCCTCCCTGGTCATTAAAAATCTTGAATTCATTTCCACAAAGTGACACATTATGTATTGTCGTCACTGTCAATAATAAATCGGTGTGATGGTAGGGGTTGACCAGGCTATCTAATAAAGGTTAAGCCCTCTGGTTACCTCTGAAACTGTGGGGTCCCTGGTAGCAACATAAGCACCATAAACCATTCGTCGGGAGATGACGAAGCTACCCTGTATAGTGAAACGCGTAGAGTCGCTGCCTGTGACGTCATCAGCTGCCGCCCGGAAGTCTACCGGTTGTCTCCCCACGATACTGACTGTGTCTTCAGATGTACCTGCTGTGTGCCCGGTGCAGAGCCTTGGATGCTGGTGCCTTGCACAGCAAGGACTGAGGATACAGAGGACCCCCGTTCCGGTCGTGCCAATTGTGTGTTAGCAGATCCAGACAACTCCTGCGGTCCGGAACGTAGAGGAGACTGGAGCTGGTGATATCGCTTGTTTTATGTGCCTATTTTGATCTAAGACACTGTAAGTGTTAATTTTATTGCGTGTATAAATTGTTATTATCGTGTTACGCTATGGAAGCCTCTCTTTTTTCCCATACACTATAACTGATGAGGTACCGTGTGTGCTGCTTAAACCATATCTATCAGACATCAAGCTGTGGGGTTATTTATCCATCATCTCTACAGAGTCAAGCATTCGCCTCTGATCTCTGACATGCCTGAATTTATTTGATGCCATGTGAGTCTCCATTCACCTGATAATATATATCACATCGTTTGATTCAAAACTGTATTTGCACTATTTTGTGCCTTTATTTTTCCACGTATTGATACCTGCGCTCCCCTGATCCCCGAGACGTCCTAAATCAGGTCAGATTGCCAGATACATATAGGCACACTGCTCCCGCAAAATCTCCCCTCCAAAACACTTGCGCGACTCAATGCTAGGATTCCCTGCTTCAGCACAGACCAGAAAGGTAAATGGGGCATAGGTATGTGAGGTGTCCCTGAACTTGTCAAGGGGTAGGTTAAGGGGGACTAGGTTAAGGGGGATGCCCAGTTAATGCCCAGGTCACCCAGAACCTGCATAGGGGTTCTGGGGTACTCTAACCATACATAAGGTTGTGAGGGATTTTATAAGTCTATTTTATAGTCTATGGGGAATATGGCTAGTTACTGTAGAAGAAAAGTGCAGCTTTTTATTCTATTCCCCATACCAACAGACTTAAGTAAGTGTGTATATTTCTGTATTACCGAGGTTTTATCCACATAAACTCAAATTTATTTCACTGCTTTGTTTTGCCTATTGAATGATCCCAAAAATATAAATGTGTTAAAAGACCTGGTCTACCGTGACAATGAGCATGGACTACCAAATTAATTTTGATTGTTACCAACTATATGTTCATGTTAAAACCATCTACTTAGACGCGTGCTGAGAACTGAATAAGTCAAATTTACTATCGTGAATCTATGCACCCTGATGTTTCATATAAAAAAAAAACCTGTGTGCTGTGCACGCGCATAGTAAGTAAAACTTCTTTGACTTTTGTCACACAAATTGTATTTGTGTTGGTGATGTTTTAATTAAAAATCAAAATACAATTTCATTGACAAAACGCAAATAAATTTGACTTATAACGCGTGTGCTCGGCACACATCCCCTGTATTAGCTATTTGCACTAAGTGTGAATTCTTCGTGTGTATGTATGTCAGTCAGTGTGTGTATGTGTGTCAGTCAATGTGTGTGTCAGTCAGTGTGTGTATGTGTGTCAGTCAGTATGTGTGTGTGTATGTGTGTCAGTCAGTGTGTGTGTGTATCAGTCAGTGTCTGTATGTGTGTCAGTCAGTGTGTGTATGTGTGTGTGTCAGTCAGTGTCTGTGTGTGTGTGTGTGTGTCAGTCAGTGTATGTGTATGTGTGTCAGTCAGTGTGTGTGTGTATCAGTCAGTGTCTGTATGTGTGTCAGTCAGTGTGTGGGTATGTGTGTCAGTCAGTGTGTATGTGTGTCAGTGTCACGGGAGACTCCTGTGGCGGGTAGGATCTCGGTGGCCGGAACAGCACGAGCGTAGTAGGGGTCACAAGCAGGGGTCCGAGGCAGGCGGCAGGTAGTGAAGTCAGGTAACAAGCAGAGGTCCGAGGCAGGCGGCAGGTAGCGACGTCAGGTAACAAGCAGAGGTCCGAGGCAGGTGACAGGTAGCGAAGTCAGGTAACAAGCAGAGGTCAGCAACGAGGAGACTGGAACAGGACAGGGCAGCAAGGACAGGTCTGGGGGCAGGGACTGAGAACAGGAACAAACAGGGACAATCCAGATTACCAGCAAGGGCTTTTACTGTGAACAGACTTCTATGGTACAGGTACAGAAAACAGATCAGGATATCAGAAGCATGTGCATCAGGAATCTGACTTCAAGCAAAGGCAAAAGCCACAGACAGGAAGCAAGCTATAAGGACAGCGACAGGAGCAACAAGAAGACAGACAGACAGAGGAACCCAGAGCCAACAGAAGGCAGCAGCACACCCAGTGGACAAGGAAGCTATGGCTAGGCAGGAGATCTAGGCGACCCTGACATTACTCCCCGCTCTCGAGAGCGTTCTCCGGACGATCCTCCAGGCTCTTCCCGGAGGCCTTGATGAAAAGTGGACTCAAGGTGACCCACCTCTGGTGGTTTGTCAGCGGGCAGAGGGTACTCCACAGGTACATTGTGTGCTGCAAGGAACCTCCGAATGGGTGCGTTCAACCCAAATGCAGGGGCAGAGACATCAGAAACGTGGGCATCAAAGACGGGTGCAGCCTTTCTACATGAGTCAGTGGGGACACAGAGTTCACTCTTCGTGGTCTCTTTTTGTGACCAATATATCTCTTTTAGTTTTGAAATCTGGAACTTCCCAATGGATACGTTCAACTCCATTGCAGAGGCATGGACATCAGGAATGTGGGCATCAAGGACGGGTGCAGACTTTTCACATGGGTAAGTGGGAACATAGAATTCACGCTCCATGGTCTCCTTTTGTGACTGCCGTTTCGTGGTATCACTTAAAATCTCATTAAGACCAGCTATTTGATTTTTCAGCTCTTGAAGCTGTCCTTCTGCACTTCTTTTCACACTTAATGCAGTTGTCAGTTCGGCTTCTTTGGAGTTGAGTCGCGACTCCATATCTCCCAGCTGACTCAGAGTAAAGCTTAAATCTTCTTCATTTCTGATCTGCAGCTGCCGGTACTCCTCCCGGGCATTGTCCAGCTCCAGCTGCAGCCGGACCTTATCACGGGCTGTGTGGTCCAATAATTTGCAGGCATCGGCCATTGTGACCTCATAGCGCTGTGTCAGGCCAGCCACTTGACAGACGGACACCTTCTCTCTCTCTCCTCCTTTTTGGCAAGCTGTGTCTTGAGCTCAGCGATCTGCGCCTGCAGCGCTGTGATTTGCTGAGATGTGTGTTCAGCTGCTAGCTTTAGCTCTTCCTCCAGCGAGGCTCTGGTTATGCTCAGTGTGGCCTTCAGCTCCTCATGCTGTTCTTTGGGGACACACTGGGTACTCAAATAATCTTGCAGCATCTTTATTTTGTAGGCAGTCTGGAAACTTTCTTCCTGCAGAACTCGCTGCTTTTCTTCAGCATTCACCCATTTCTCCTTCGTGTCCTGCAGATGTGCACGCAGTTCTTGCAGCTGACTCTGCAGCATATTTTCTGTTTGTGTGCACCGCTCCAGGGAGACACGTTCTTCTTGCAGCATTCTCTCTGCATTCTGCAGTGCTGTCTGCACGTCTAACTTTTCCTGGGCCAACTGTTTCTTCTCCTCTCCTACTTCATGGAGTTTCTTATGTCCTTCACTGACTTGGACATAGAGATTCTTGCACTCTTGGGTTACAGTTTCAAAACTGATATTTAACCCTTCGAAGATTTCTCTCAATGAACATAGTTCTGTGTTGAAGTGGCAACTCTTCTCCTTAGAGGCTTCCAGCTCTGTAGTAAGCCTGTGAACCTCTTTCTGAGATGCTTCCAGTGCTGCGTCAACTTGAGCCATGATAGTCTGGTACTGGGCAGAATCAGCGTAGGCCTTCTCCAGCTTACTTGACAAGATCAACCTGTCATTCTCCAACTGATATTTTTCTTTTTCCCAGTCACCCTCTGCTTTTTCCAGCGCTAATTGCATCCTTGACTTTTCTTCTATCAATAGTCTGTTCTCCTCTTCTGATTCATGGAGTCTTTTATCTCCTTCACTGGCTTGGACAGAGAAGTTCTTACTCATTTGGTTTAAAGTTTCAAACCTACTATTTAACTCTTCGGAGGCGTCTCTCATCGAACGTATCTCTGTTTTCAAGTAGCATCTCTCCTCCCGCTCGACTTCCATCTCTTTTTTGAAGTAACAAATGTCCTCCTGGGAGACTTTAAGCTCTGTATTTAGCCTGTCAATTTCCTTCATAGAACTTTCCAGGAATTCATTACTTTTAGAAGCGAGGCGCCGATTTTCAGCAGCATCAGCATATGCCTTCTCCAGCTCACCTGACATGACATCCAGGTCACTCTCCAACTGGTGCTTTTCTTTTTCCTGGAGAACACACTTAGCAAGTGCTGAAGATAGACAGCTTTGTAGTGCAGTCTTGGCTTCTTGCTCCTTATCTAAACGTTCATAAAGACAATCAATCGCTTTCTGTGCAGCTTGAAGCGTCTGAGTAGGGGCATCTTTCTTTTCTTCCACTATTCTTGGGATACGTCTGTGAGTTGCCTTAAGCTGCAGCACATCTCTTTCATCAAATGCAGACTCTGAGGTTAAATTTTCATTCTTAATTTCTTCTGCAACTTCCACAGTAATGCCTCCCTTCTTTTTCTTCTTCTTTCTTGCTTTGAGAAGTTCTGAAGAATCAGTGGTACTGTGTTCACATTTACTGCTCAAGACTGTTTGAGTGGGAGCCATAATTAAACCACACTTCCCAAGAAACCAGTAAAGAGGAAATGTGTTTTTAAAACAGAAGCATTAGAATGAACAACAGGAATATTAGACACAGAGAGACACAAGATAGGAG
>WSYH01005118.1:0-25119 GCA_036426205.1 Ascaphus truei | reverse complement strand
GCAAGGGCTTTTACTGTGAACAGACTTCTATGGTACAGGTACAGAAAACAGATCAGGATATCAGAAGCATGTGCATCAGGAATCTGACTTCAAGCAAAGGCAAAAGCAACAGACAGGAAGCAAGCTATAAGGACAGAGACAGGAGCAACAAGAAGACAGACAGACAGAGGAACCCAGAGCCAACAGAAGGCAGCAGCACACCCAGTGGACAAGGAAGCTATGGCTAGGCAGGAGGTCTAGGCGACCCTGACAGTCAGTCAGTGTGTGTGTGTATGTGTGTGTCAGTCAGTATGTATGTGTGTGTCAGTCAGTATGTATGTGTCAGTCAGTGTGTGTTTGTGTCAGTCAGTGTGGGTCAGTGTGTGTATGTGTCAGTGTGCATATGTGTGTCAGTGTGTGTATGTGTGTCAGTCAGTGTGTGTATGTGTGTGTGTCAGTCAGTGCGTGTGTGTCAGTCATTGTGTGAATGTCAGTCAGTGTGTGTGTGTATGTGTGTCAGTCAGTGTGTATGTGTGCGTGTTTGTGTGTGTGTCAGTCAGTCAGTGTATGTATCTGTGCCAGTCAGTATGGGTCAGTGTGTGTAAGTGTCAGTCAGTGTGTGTATGTGTGTCAGTCAGTGTGTGTATGTGTGTCAGTCAGTGTGTGTTTGTATGTCAGTCAGTGTGTGTAGCTATGCCGGTCAGTGTATGTATGTGTCTCAGTCAGTGTGTGTGTGTTTCCTGCTGCAGCCAGGGGCGGGGTGTAACATAGCGCACCACCCCCCCCCCTTCCGCAAATTCTGCGCACCCCCTCTCCCTCCCGCGGGGGACATGCGCCCGGCACGGGCATGAGTGACGGCGGGCGAGAGGTGAGGTTACCCGTCCGCTGCCCGGCCCGCCTGGGTCACCCTTTCTTCCAGCAGCGGGTTGCGCCCGGGTTTGTGCCGTGTGCCACCGCTTCCTGCGGGCGCAGTGGGACGCGTTCCAGCGCAGCCGGACCCCGCTGGACAAGCGCATGTACTGGCTGAAGCGGGCATGCGGGGAGGGGGCCCGCGAACGCCCCCGTCAGTGGAACCTGGAGGGCGGTATGGCGCCGCTGCCAACGGGTGTTAGGAGTGTGTGGGGGGAACGGCGCCGCTGCCAGCCGCTTCTGCGCATGTGTGGCGTCCGTCAGCAGCGCCATCACAACTGCGCATGCGCGGCATGGCAGCGGGCGGGGAACGGCGGCTGTTAGGAGCGGCGCCGGCGGCGATATGACAGGGGACGTGTGGGGGGAGCGGCGTCCATTACGTGACGTCACTTCCGTTTCACATTTCGGCTCCCATCTCTTCAGTTTTGTCCCATCAGGACTAGATGCCACTAAAGAAGTTTCACTTCAAAAACCATAAAAGGTTTACAACTGTATAAGCACTGTAAAAACCCAACCCAACAAATTATTTATTGGAGGTAATCCTCTGTTAGAGGTTTTCAGGTAAAGTAGCACATAGTTGTGCCTAGTTACTCCTCCGTCATGGCAGGTAGCTGGATTTCACTATTTCAGACTCCATCCAACATCAATGAGTTGCTCATGTAATATCTTAATACAGCAGTGGTGAGGTTACTCCCTTAGTTTGTCAATCTTGATCACCTACAGGCCACATCCATATATTCAAGTAACTATCTGCAGTACACTGACAAATTATGAATATTATAGCACTCTAGCCAAATATACAAAGTAGGCACTTGCTAGATGTCAACGCTATTGAGTGGCTTATTTTTCAAACCCTGAAGTGTTGATCACCAAAACATATTCATCACTTACTACACTCATAGTAAATACAGATAATACTAGAAAACATCTAAAGACGAAGCCAAGTTCGCGCAGAAAGGAATGAGAAGATAAGATAATACTACAGCCTGAAAAAAAAATGAAATGCTTTCTTGCTAATGCAAGAAGCCTGACAGATTAAATGGGGGAGCTTGAAGTAATAGCTACAAGGGTGCAGTATAATATCATATGCATTACTGAAACATGGTGGGATGAAACTCATGACTGGGCAGTTAATTTAGAGGGTTATTCCCTTTTTCGGAAGGATCGAGCAAATAGAAGAGGAGGTGAAGTATGCTTACATGTTAAACTGGATCTAAAACCTATTATAAGGGACGATGTTTATGAAGGGAATGATGAAAATGTAGAGACCTTGTGGATATAAATTAGCAGTGGAGGAAAAGTATAATGAAAATGTTTGTAGGGATATGCTATAAACCACCAACTATCTGTGAGATTCAGGAAGCAAAAATACTATTGCAAATGGAGAAGGCATCAAAACTAGGGGATGTTTGCATAATGGGTGATTTTAATTATCCAGACATAGACTGGGACAATGAGATTAGCATTACAACAAAAGGAAATAGGTTTTTGGGGTTGCTTAAAGACAATTATATGACCCAAATTATTGAGGAACCAACCAGGAGAGGGGCAGTTCTGGATTTGGTCATATCAAACAATGTAGAAGTAATAGCAAATATAGCAAACAAGTCCTGGAACATTTGGGTAACAGTGATCATAACATGGTCTCATTTGAAATAAATTATCAAAAAAAAGATTTTTGGGGTTCAACAAAGACCTTAAACTTTAGAAAGGCAGATTTTAATAAACAGAGGACTAATCTACAAGTAATAAATTGGGACAGTGCTTTTGCAGGGAAAATGTAGAAGATAAATGGGCAGTCTTTAAAACATTGTTAGAAAAGCGCACTTATCAGTGTATACCCTTGGGTAATAAGTATAAAAGAAATAAGTCAAAACCAATTTGGCTAAATAAACAGGTAGGGGAGGAAATGGAAAAGAAGAGGCAGGCGTTTAGATTCTTTAAGTCATAAGGGACGGAGGCATTGTATTAGAATTATAAGGAATGTAACAAAAATTGCAAAAGGGCAATCAAATTAGCAAAAATGGATAATGAAAAAAGGATTGCAATAGAAAGTAAGAACAACCTTAAAAAGTTCTTTAAGTACCTTAATAACAAAAAAATGAGAAAAGAAAATATAGGACCCTTTCAGTGTGAGATGGGTAGGCAGATTATTGGAGATAAGGAAAAAGCAGAGGTATTAAATAAATTATTTGCCTCTGTGTTTACTAGGGAAGAATCAATTTTAATTGTAGTGCCGCAGGAGGAAGCCACAACGTCCATATTAATGAACAATTGGTTAACTGAGGAAGAAGTTCATAGGCAGGTTGAAAAAAATTAAAGTAAATAAGGCACCTGGCCCCGATGGCATACATCCAAGAGTTCCCAAGGAGATAAGTTCAGTAATAGCCAAACCCTTACATTTAATATTCAAGGACTCCATTTCCACAGGCTCAGTACCACAAGATTGGCATCAAGCAGGTTGGGTGCCTATATTTAAAAAGGGAGCTAGATCACAAACGAGGAATTACAGACCTGTAAGGCTGACTTCAATAGTGGGGAAACTACTTGCAGGTTTAATATGGGATAATATTCAGGAATACCTAATGGAAAACAAAATTATTAGTAATAGTCAGCATGGATGTACAGTATGAAGGCTAGATCATGCCAAACTAACCTTAATTGTTTCTTTGAGGAGGTACGTAGGAATTTAGACCAGAGTAATGCAGTTGATATGGTCCACTTAAGGCTTTTGATATGGTTCAACATAAGAGGTTGGTGTACAAAATAAAGCAAATTGGACTCAGTAAAAATATGTGCACCTGGATTGAAAACTGGTTGAAGGACAGGCAACAGAGGGTTGTCATAAGTGGAACTTTCTCAGGTTGCGCTAAAGTCGTGAGTGGAGTACCTCAGGGATCAGTACTGGGACCACTGCTTTTTAACTTGTTTATTTATTAATGACCTGGAGGTTGGGATCGAGAGCAAAGTCTCCATCTTTGCAGATGATACTAAATTGTGTAAGATAGTAGAATCAGAGCAGGATGTAATTTCTCTCCAGAAAGACTTGGAGACACTTGAAACGTGGGCAGGTAAATGGCAGCTGAGGTTTAATACAGATAAATGTAAGGATATGCATTTTGAAAGCAAGAATAAACTAGCGACTTACAAATTAAATGGGGATAAATTGGGGGAATCCTTGATGGGGGTGAGCAGGCTTAGCAATAGTGCCCAAAGTCATGCAGTAGCCGCAAAGGCAAACAAGATTTTATCTTGCATTAAATGGGCAATAGTGGACAGGCAGGATGAGGGAGCGGGATACACAATATGCAAAAGAGAAAAAACAGTGTTTAGTGCAATTTTGCTTGAAACAACAATTGATGGTGCTATAATCTCCAATGGTTATACTCACATAAGTGTGAGTACATTGGGCATATCACACTATGTACAGGTATGCAGGAACAGGTGTGGTATATAGCAGATAGCCTCCTGGTTGAGAAGGGACACACGCCCAAAATGGAGTGACCATCCATCCTATATTCAGGATAAATATAGGTCACCGTATAGATAGGAAAGATATCGTGATAGATGGTCCCCTGAGAGGTATTAAAAAGGTAGGCAGGACTGGCACTATCAGAATCACAATAAAAGATTTCAGAATAAAATAGTTTTTTTTACCTAGGGATCAGGGTTATCACCATAAAAAAGAAAATAAAGAAGAGAAGGATAGACCTAAGAATGAGGTCCCAAAAAAGGAAAAACGGGAAAATCAAGAAGTAGAAACATCAGTAAGAGCAGGGATTGTTTTTTTTAGAGTGGGCCAGGTCTCTGGGTCAGAGGGAGGCCAACAGATTCTCTATTCTTAAGGAGGTGGACCCGATAGCAATAAACAAAAAAAAGAGAGAGAAACATAGAGGCAAGCGGGGGAGAGGAACGAGAAAGTCCCGAAAAAAGTTAGCCCGGTAGATACTAGGAGTATTTTTAATCTCAGTTAAAAAAAACCAACACTAGATCAAGAACGAGTTATTTCTAGAGTACTGGTGTTTGCACCAACAAGCAAAGATGCAGAACTTAGGAACTGGGGTAACCCTAGGGTTGACCCCCCAAATGGTATACCCTGTGTGAATCCACAATAAATCAATACAGAACTAAAAAAAGAAATCCACGTTCTATCCTCGAGGTAGTAAGGGGAATTTCTTGGATGTTTTCGAAAAACTGATTACGATGATTTTGAAAAAATGGCTTTAAGCAGAAGTAAATTTAAACACAACTTGTCAAAAACAGAACGAGAGGCAGTGAAGAATTTATCAGATGACAAAACATTAGTCATAAGTCAAGCAGACAAAGGGGGGGTCGTAATAATAAATAGGGTGACTATTTAAAAGAAGCAGATAGACTTCTGGGTGACGTCAACACTTATGCGAAACTTGGAAACCACCCTACAAATCTATATCAAAAAGAATTATTAACGTTGTTAGATAAAGGGAAGGCTTCAGGGATTCTAAACGAAAAGGAGTCTGAATACTTAATGGTCGAAAATCCAAGGCTACCTATTTTCTACTTTTTACCCAAAGTCCACAAATCCTATCCCACCCTCCTGGTAGACAAATAATTTCGGGTATTCGGTTGCTGTCGCAAAATTTGTCCGAATATCTAGACAAGTATCTGCAAAAATACGTCAAAAGCCTTAGATCGTGGGCGCATGCGCGACGGCAAGGAGCATGGTCGCATAGGTTAGGAGCTCCGTGCCTCGCTCAACCGACAACGTTTGCTGACACCTAATAAAAACGTCTAAATCACCACATCAACTACCAGTCTACATAATTAAAGAACCTACGGTTCCAGGATGTCTACAAAAGGCCCAAGGTGGCTAGAAAGAAAGGATTGCCGGAATACTTCGGCCGTGCAGGGGCGAGTGGAGCGGGAGGAGAAATGGCGCCTCATTCAAATGCCGGGTCGGAGACAGAGCCTGACGGCGAGGAGGAAGAGCGGGACAACCCGGCACTGAGACCAGTCAGACAGTGCGACTTTGACAAACTATACACAGACCTTAAGACACTATTCCAGGCAGAAATGAAAGACCTAAAGAAAGAGGTGTCCGGACTGGGGGAAAGGACAAATACCCTGGAGACTAAAATGGACTAATCAATCAGAGCGATCAAAAGGCAAGATCGGAAATACACAGGTTTGCAAGAGCAGTTAAATGAATTACGGGAGCGCCAAGAGGACTCGGAGAAAAGAGACAGGCGTAATAACCTCCGGATTAGAGGAGTTCCTGATCTGTCCTGGACTGCGACGAGTTCATTACAAAATGGCTGGAGGCTCTGCTCCCAGATATCCCAAAAGATAACCTGGTGATGGATAGGTGCCACAGAGCCCTAAGAGCCAAACCGCTCCAGAATGAGCAGCCCAGAGATATTGTGCTCCGGTTGCACCATTACCGCACAAAGGAGGCTGTCCTACACAAAACCAGACCCCTACCTGTGGTGGAGCACGAGGGCACGAGAATGTCCATCTTTCAGGACCTGTCCCCTGTGACGCTGGCCCGCCGCAGATCCCTGCTACCAATAACGAAAACCGTGAGAGAGAAGGGGGACAGGTACAGGTGGACCTTCCCCTTCGGCCTTCAGGTGGCGAGAGGAGGCAAAGCATACACACTAAGGGAGTCGGATGAGGGGCCAGCCTTCCTTCACAAGTTGGGCCTGGGATTATACACATAAAATTCATTGAGTAATCCATATACTAGTTTCTACTACAAATACACTGGTCAACACAGAGTATAGCTACAGCTATTTATGCTTGATACTAACGTATAGGAGGTACCTACACCCCCACCCTTCACTCACAGTTCACTTGACATCAATGAAGGGGATATACATCCATGTTACGCCGGTGCTGCCCGCAGACCAGACCCGTTTCCTTCACGGGGTGAGGAACGTTATAGAATGAACGCACGCACCCCAGCAATAGGGAGCTGTCTCGGAGTTGTGATGATATTGGCGTTGCGCGGGGAGGGGCCAGGTGATTTCGCTAGCAATACTTGCTCCGGTACCGGTGTAGAGATGCCGTTATCGTTGCCTGTTAACCAAGGTCCTGGGATGGAAATACGGGAGGTCGTTTTCCAAGCAGGGGTCTAGAGCCGAGAGAGACGTCCGCCAAGCCAGTCGTAACCTGAGTGAATGAGAAGAAAAACGCCAGAGAAGTAATCCAAGTGGAAAACTATGTCGAGCAATGAATGATCGGAAGGACTGGCATTATAAAGTGGGGCTGACCAATCAAAGTGAAAGACAGACCTGGAGACTGCGGAGCCATCCGGATAGGTTCCCTTGATTGGCAGGCGGTGAGCCTCTTGTCTTGACAGGAGATCATAGTTACTGTGTTTGTGGGCGGTCTTCACATGCCAGGCAGTGAATAATTAACTTCGCCCGTGCGCGCGCTGTTCAGCGCGCGCCCGAGCAACATGGCGTCGGCCTGCGGTGAGGTACTGCAGGAAACCGGGACGCCGAGGAACGGGAGCCCCCAGAACCGACGGAGGTGAGTAGCGCTGTGGCGAGGGTGTGCGCACGCGGCAGGCGGGAGGGAAATCTATCAGCAGAGGAACCAGGGCGCGGGCGCCGCGAATCCCTGTTCCTCACAGTACCCCCCCCCCCCTTCAGGATCGGCCGTCAGGACTCGATCCTCCATGGTTTTGATGGAAACTTCTTACGAAAGCCGTTTGAGGAGTCCTGGGCATTAATATCTTTCAGGGGTACCCATGACCTCTTCTTCGGTCCAAACCTCTCCAGTGGACCAGAAGTGGACTTTACCTTTAGAAAACGGGAATCCATAGACCTGTATTTCACACTCTTCGTTCCCTTTCCATCACAGGAATCTGGTTTCGAAGTGTAGATCCGAAAGAGGCTACTGGAGTAAAAGGTTTGGCAGAAGTGAAGGTGTGAAAGACATTCGGGATTCTCCCTGCTTTGAGGAAGTTGAGTCGAAAAAACGCCGGATTTTACCTGCTCCAAATAAAAGGGCCCCAGAACCTAGGAGCCAATTTGAGGAGGCGTTTGTGAGACGGATGTTTCTTGGATGATAGCCAACCTTGTCCCCCGGGTTTGTATTGGGTGCTGGAACGACGGTGCCTATCAGCCTGATTTTAGATTCAAGATGCTTTTTTAATGCAGATTTGTATTTGGACCAAGAGTCTTGTAGAAGAGCAATATGTTCGTCCCACGCTGTTCCCCCAGAGGATTCTTAATAGTAATAGGTGGCGAGCCGGATGGAATCGTAGTTTATAAAGAGAGGGAGTCTCGTGGGTGGGACCATTCCTGGAAGAATTGAATGCGTCACTCAGCCCAGATAAGTAATTCTCCCAGTCAATCCTGAGATTAGAGACGAACGCACCTAAGTATTCTATCTGAGGGATTGATTAACCTCTCGTCTGCTCGTCTTGGATTTGAGGGTATATCCAGAAGAAAGGAGACGAGATACCAGAGTCTCTTGGTGAAATTCTTCTCAAACTTGGGACACTGGGACCCCAGGACACGATGGATGTACGAAACCAATCCGATCCGGAAAATCTCTTGGCAAAAAATATCCGCAATGGCGGCGTGAGGAGGGAATCTCTTCCAGGATAAATACCAGGGGTTGATCGAGAGTGGAAAGGTGCCATCTTGGAAACCGTACTCTAACTACCCACAACAGAATGGTATTCATGCCATTCACCTAGTTAACTCCCCAATAAAATCCATCGAAATGTGGGACCAAGGACGCTCCGGAATAGTAAGTTAAGAGAAGACCCTGAGTTTTCTGACGAGGAATCTTGTTACGCCACATACCGGACAGACCGGTAAATTCCAGAATGGTTTTAGCCATATTGGGCCACCAAAAGGTACCTGATGATATCCAAGTTTTCCTTGAATCCGGATGCCTGCCGAACGGACGGCGGTCCCCAGTCCAGTATTCAGGGATAAATTTGGGTCCACATACAAGAGTTCTTAGGAACCACAAGACCACGGGAAGATTCTCTTGAACTTGATGATCCTCGTCCAGATTCTTGAATGCCAAGCTGCTAAGATTCTTTGTTTAGGGAGGATGGACTCAGTGGTCTTCTCTGATCTCTCTTCAAGAATATAGCCGGAGAGAGCATACCGCCTTGACGTTCTTAGTGCCGGTGATGTATGAGAGACACAAAATTGAAATCTAGAGAAAAATAACGACCAGCGAGCTTGGCGAGGACCTAAGCGACGGGCATTCTCAATGTAACAAAGTTTCTTATGTCCGTATAGGATGGTGAAAAGGCTCTTTTGACCCTCCAAAAGATGTCTCCATTTTGAAGAGCCATTTTGACGGCCAAAAGTTCCCTATTGCCCACGTCATAATTCCTCTCCGTGCGATGAAAATCTTTTGGAGAAAAACCCGCAGGATGAAGTTTATCCTGGCAAAATTTCTGCACAAGAACCGCCCCAGCCCCACAGTCCGAGCGTCAACCTCTAAGGTGAAGGGAAATTTCGTGTTAGGGTGTCGAGGATGGGAGCAGAGACAAATGTTTGTTTCAGTGTCTCGAATGCCTTGACAGCTTCTGAGACCACGATTAAGGGTCTGCACCTTTTTTGGTCGTGCCGTGATAGGAGCGACAATGGTGGAAAAGTTGCGGATAAACTTCCGGTAATAATTAGAAAAACCCAAAAAAAACCGTTGACAGCTTTAGGAATTGGTTGTGGCCAATCCACGACGGCCTTTAGCTTTTCTGGGTCCATGGCCAACCTTTGTTGGAGATGATGTATCCGAGAAAGAAGGGTGTAGACTGATTAAAATGCACTTCTCCATTTTAGCAAACAACCGGTTCTCTCGGAGGCGTGAAAGCACAAACTCGTATGGATGATATGACCTGTAAGTTTTGAGAAAAAATAAGGATGTCATCCAGGTATACAATGACAATGTATTTAGAACCGTCACGAAAGATGTCATTGATGAAGATCCGAACAACTGGCCGTTCGTGCATAAACCCGAAGGGCATCACTAGATTATTCGTAGTGTCCGCTACGGGTGTTGAAGGCAGTCTTCCATTCATCCCCTCACCGGATGCGGATGGGTTGTATGCCCCCACGAGTCCATTTTAGTAAAGAGATTGGCCCCCTGAAGTCATCAGAGTTCGGAGATGAGTGGGAGTGATAACGATCTCACCGTATATGGTTCAGACCCCGTAATCAATACATGGCTGAGAGTACATCTTTTTTTGGACAAAGAAGAATCCAGCGCCCCGCAGGAGAATTGGATGACGTATTAACCCCCGCTTAAGATTCTCACGAATAATTCGTCCATAGCTTTGGTCTCGGCAACGAGAGAGGATAAGATTGGCTTTCGGCAAGGTATAACCAGGTACCAGATCAATCGGACAATGAGGAACGATAGGAGTAGAAGTCAGACTGAGCCTTGCTGAAAACGTCCAAGAATTCTGCGTATGGAGAAGGCAACTCCCTCAGAGAATTGATGTATTGCTAATAGAAAGGATGGTTGCTTGATAGAGGAAAAAGGTTTTTCTGACCTTGACCTCCGTTAATAGGGTTAGGAGACACCCAATCGATGAGTTGGATTATGCTTCTGTAACCAGGGCAAGCCAAGTCGGATAGGTGTTCCTGGGGCATGAATAACATCAAAACCCGAGTCTCTTTGTGAGAAGGAAGTAGAAAGGGTGATGGGTCCCGGTCTCTAAGGAGATATAAGCCGGGGTGAGAGGTCGATTATCACAATCCGACCAAGGGCAACGGGAGAGTCCTTCCTGGAAAGCGGAATTTGTTTTGCTCAGAAAAGGTTTGATCTATGAAATTCCCTCCTGCGCCGGAATCGATAAATGCAGCAGTGGAGGTGCGGAAGAGTGTCCTGAAGAGAGACGGGAATAGTCAATCTTTGGGAAGTTCCCTTCTGGGAGGGGGACAAGGAGATTCAGTACCCAGAGAGCGCCCCTTCGTACTCACTGGCTTAGTCGTTTCCCGGAGATGGAGGATATTACGGGTACGCTGCTCAGAAGCTCCGCAATGATGGCACGATTCCCAGTAGAAGCGAAGTTGTCGGGACGGTACCCGAAGTTGCTGAACTCCAAGTTGCATCGGCTCTGGAGCCTCCAGCGCCGGTAACGGGGTAGACACGGTCTCTGGTTAGTAGAGAACCTGGAAAAGGAAGCACGGAAAGGCGTAGCCCCGGGGAAGCTGACGCTGAGCGCGGCGTACCTGAAGGCCTGATCCATACGAGTAGCCAGGTTGATGAGATCCTCCAGTAACTCTGGCCTGGTGTGGGAAGCAAGTTCATCCTTCAGAGACTCCGATAGACCTCTCCAGAAGGCGGCGACTAAAGCCTCCTGACCCCAATGAGTCTCAGCTCTACGGTTCTGAATTCCAAGGCGTATTGACCCCAGGCCGACGTCCCTGTGTAGCTCTAGCAGAGTATCAGAAGCCAGTTGCTCTTTGACTTGCGTGGGAATATCAAAAACCTGTCGAAAGTCCCGTCTGAAGGCCGCGTATCGCGGGTAATATCAGGGCGTAGTTCCAGATACGAGAGGCCCATGCCAGTGCATACCTGTGAGCAGACTATATACGTAGGCTACCTTTTTCCGGCCAGTAGCATACAGCTGGGGAGCCATCTCGAACTGGATCTCGCACTGGTTGAGAAAACCACGACAGGTGTGGATCCCCTGCGTAGGGCCTTGGAGCCGGAATCTTCGGAACTGAAAATGAAGTGGAAGATAAGTCAGACTGCGCCGGGGTGCAGCCGCAGGCGGAGCCTGTAAAGGGCGGTCCGATACCTGTTGGGAGAGGAGAGCCACTTGATCCGTTAAGGCCGTATTTGTTGGTACATGGCCGTCATCATAGAGTCCACAGTCTGGTCTGCGTCTTGTGGGCTCGACATATGTTACGCCGGTGCCCGCCGCAGACCAGACCCGTTCCTTTCACTGAGGTGAGGAACGTATAGAAGCACGCACCCGCAGCAAAGGAGCGTGTCCGGAGTGTGGTGATATTGCGTTGCCAGGCCAGGTTATTTCGCTAGCAATCTTGCCGGTACCGGGGTGTAGAGATGCCGTTATCGTTGCCGTTAACCAAGGTCTGGGATTGGAGAATACGGGAAGGTTCGTTTGTCCAAGCAGGGGTTCTAGAGCCAGAGAGAGACGTCCGCCAAGCCAAGTCGTAACCTGAGTGAATAGAAGAAAACGCCAGAGAAGTAATCCAAGTGAAAACTATGTCGAGCAATGAATGATAGGAAGGACTGGCATTATAAAGTGTGGCTGACCAATCAGAAGTGAAGACAGACCTGGAGGACTGCGTAGCCATCCTGGATAGGTTCCCTTGATTGGCAGGCGGTGAGACTCTTGTCTTGACAGGAGATCATATTACTGTGTTGGGGCGGTCTTCACTGCCAGAGCAGTGAATAAATTAACTTCGCCCGCGCCGCTGTTCAGGCGGCGCGCGCCCGACAAACATGGCGGCCGGCGTGGTTACTGCGGAAACCGGGGACGCCGAGGACGACGGGGAGCCCCAGAACCGACGGGTGAGTAGCGCTGGCGAGGGGTGCAGCCCCGGCAGCGGAGGGAATCTATCAGCAGAGGAACCAGGCTCGGGGGCGCCGCGATCCCTGATTCCTCACAATCCATTCTAGGTATACATTTACCCTGACCCTATTATCTCGATCAATTTTTGGAAGTATGGATAACTAGACATATTACAGAGTTATACTCTCATAGGAACTATACATTAATATCCTATTCCTTTGAGTTTGGATTTACAGTATTTAAACTATTGTTACATTAACATGAATACATTTTATTTTAACTGCCTATACACTGTCGTGCCTAGACCTTATTATAATATAATTATTGGTCTGCAGTGCGCCACTACTAGGGATTCTGTGTGTGTATTCGGTCCTCTTAACAGTCTATACCAACTCTCCATTTTCTTTAATCTATGCCCATATTAGCTGAGCATTTTTTGTGTACTACTCCTTGCAGCATATTCACTGTTGCTGAGGCATTTCTGTTTCACCAAGTGCCTTGCATCTGTATTTTATTATGTGCTTTAGACCGTCGGTCATGACATTCTAGGGGAACTATTTTGCTCCCCTATCTTTGTCAGGGTTTGACATTAGTGAATTGGTTCATGTTATGGTTTGTGTGTATTTAACATTTGATTCAGTGTCTGCTCTGTCCCTTAGTGTAGTTTATCTATATAAATTATTATTATTATTTTTTTTTATTACCTGAGGTTTACTTTGAGGTCTCTGTTTTTTCTTAGCATGTTCTTTTTAATTATATTTTTGTGCATTGGTTAAATAAATCTGTTTAATTTTTGGTAAATCCGAGTGCTTGTTATGGGATTTCTTTTTCTTTTTGTGCTTTCATATATTCACTTCCCGATAGCACCGCCAGATGCGATATTTGGCAGCATCTCTGGCTCTGGAATACCTTTATTTAGAGGGAGTGGCTCAGTGAGTAAAGACACTGACTGGCATTGAGAGTTTGAAGCAGGGGAGCCTGGTTCATTTCACGGTGTCGACTCTTTGTGACCCTGGGCAAGTCACTTTATCTCCCTGTGCCTCAGGCACCAAAAAACATAGATTGTAAGCTCCACAGGGCAGAGACTTGTGCCTGCAAAATGTCTCTGTAAAGCGCTATGTAAAACTAGCAGCGCTATACAAGAACATGCTATTATTATTATTTTCAGTGATATAAATGTGGTATATCTAGAATTATATATATATATATATATATCTATATATATATAATAATATAGATATATATATATATCATACCCACATATATATATATATACAGTGTTCGACAAACCTATACATTTGCTCGCCCCGGGCGAGTGGATTTAACCCCCGGGCGAGTAAATATTGGCCCAAGCAGCACACGTTTGGTACTAGGTGGCGAGTAGATTTTTTTGTGTGGCGAGTAGATTTTTTGGTGATTTGTCAACCACTGTATGTATATATATATATATTTCAGGCAAAAGGTGACACATAGTGTACTCATTTGCATGTCCTTTCCCAGAATCTGTTGCTACAGTGGAAGCACTGTATGCTAGGTGATAATGGTGAAAGGCAGGGATGTAGACCTGTCTAAGACATGTGAATGTGCTCACAAATGGTATTCTTTATTGGCTATATGCTAAAGGTGGAGGGTATTTTTTCTCACCTTTTTCACCCACTATATATACAGTATATACACTCTCGAAAGCTTGTCCTATGACATACATTGTTAGTCCGAATAAAAAAGTTATCACCTAATACTGAAGAACTCATTTATTGTGCAATATATATCTTGTGTAATATATATATATATATATATATATATATATATATATATATATATATTGTGCAATATATTAAATCTCCCGAATAGTGGAGAGATTTTTCAAAAAAACAATGACTGTTTTTATCAAGCTAATCAAAGTCTACTTGCCTGGATGTGCATTTTTATTATTGCTTTGCCAATCAGAGTGGCTCCAAAGAAGGTCCAGAAGGGAACAAGGAAGTGCCCGCATGTTATTCCTGCTAGATCAAACAGAGGGTTGGGAATCTGGAAAGAAATTAAGAAAAAGAAAAGATGAAGAATAAAACCCCTTGATAACACATCTCTTAAAGGTGCAATTCCGGGTACTTATTTTATTTCACTTTTGTTTTTTTTAATGGAGCAATATCACAGAGTTTATTGTGCTTTTTAATATGATTTTTAATTTTATCCCAATAATTAACTGTTGCTATTTTAGATATTAGAACATGTAGAGGAAGGAGGAGCACAACCATCCGCATCCAAAGTGCAAAAATTAATTAGGGCAACTCCCAATGAAGTAAAAATTGTGTAATTTATTGAATCAGCTTGGGAATGGGGTAGGAAACGCACCAACGCGATTCATCCAACAGGACTTTCTCAAGGTGTGGGGAAACAGATACAGACATACAATTTAATAGTAAAATTTCGCGCCAAAACCGGAATGTAGTGACGTCATCACTGAGCGTCCCAAAACTGAGTCGCATCAGTGAGGCTCCACTCGCATTGGGCAACGAAATCAGCTGACATAACATTGAATGACATAACTTTAATCAGACAAAAACAAACAAACAAACAATAAAAATCCATATTAAATAATATAGATGATTAAAAAATGAGTATAAACCGTAAAGAACGTATACTGCCTCTGCATACCTAGTGTAACCATAGAAGATATACCACATACTGTATATGGAAAAACATGACAAACCAAATGCTAAAGATATTAATAGGCAAAAAATAATGAAATGTAATGAGTAGAACCAAATCCCTCAAATACATTATAATGCATGTTAATCCAGATCAATAATATCCAAATTGATAATTATATGGATCCACTTAAGGTATTAAATAGTTACATAGTAGATGAGGTTGAAAAAGACGTATGTCCATCAAGTTCAACCTATGCTAAATTTAGACAAAAGATCATGTATTTATACTTATTGATCCAGAGGAAGGCAAACAAAAAACCCCAGTGACATATCATCCAATGATATCTCATAAAACGAAAAATAAATTCCTTCCTGACTCCAAGAATTGCCAATCGGATTAAACCCTGGATCAACATCCTTCCCATGTATACTTATTTGGTATATTCCTGTATACCTTTCCCATCTAAAAAGATGTCCAAACTTTTTTTGAACAAATCTATTTTATCTGCCATCACAGTCTCCATGGGTAATGAATTCCACATATTAACTGCCCTTACCCTTTCCTTTGTTGCTGGTGAAATTTCCTTTCCTCCAACCTTAAGGGATGGCCCCGAGTCCTTTGTACTGCCCGTGGGATGAATAGTTCTTTTGAAAGCTCCTTGTACTGTCCCCGAATATATTTGTATATAGTTATCATATCCCCTCTTAGATGCCTCTTTTCTAATGTAAACAAATCTAATTTAGCTAGCCTCTCCTCATAAATTAGATTGTCCATCCCCTTTATTAATTTGGTGGCTCTTCTCTACACTCTCTCTAGTTCCATAATGTCTTTTCTTAGGATTGGTGCCCAAAATTGTACTCCATATTCAAGGTAAGGTCTTACTAATGCTTTGTAAAGGGGCATAATAATGTTTACTTCCCTTCCATCCATTGCCCGTTTGATGCAAGATAAGATCTTGTTTACCTTTGTAGCTACTGCATGACTTTCGGCACTATTGCTAAGCCTGCAGTCTACAAGCACTCCTAAATCCATCTCCATCAAGGATTCCCCCAATATATCTCCATTTAATTTGTAAGTCGCCTTTTTATTCTTTCATCCCAAATGCATAATCTTACATTTACCTGTATTAAACCTCATTTGCCATTTACCTGCCCACGTTTCCAGTCTCTCCAAGTCCTTCTGAGGAGAAATTACATCCTGCTCTGATTCTATTACCTTACACAATTTAGAATCATCAGCAAAGATAGAGACTTTGCTCTCAATCCCAACCTCAAGGTCATTAATAAACAAGTTAAAAAGCAGGGGTCCCAGTACTGATCCCTGAGGTACTCCACTCCCGACTTTAGCCCAACCTGAAAAAGTTCCATTTATGACAACCTTCTGTTGTCTGTCCTTTAACCAGTTTTCAATCCAGGTGCATATATTATTACTGAGTCCAATTTTCTTTATTTTGTACACCAACCTCTTGTGTGAAACCGTGTCAAAAGCCTTTGCAAAATCTAAGTAGACCACATCAACTGCATTACCCTGGTCTAAATTCCTACTTACCTCCTCAAAGAAACAAATAAGGTTAGTTTGGCATGATCTATCCTTCATAAATCCATGCTGACTACTACTAATAATTTTGTTTACCATTAGGTATTCCTGAATATTATCCCGTATTAAACCTTCAAGTAGTTTCCCTACTATTGAAGTCAGGCTTACAGGTCTGTAATTTCCCGGTTGTGATCTAGCTCCCTTTTTAAATATAGGTACCACATCTGCTTTACGCCAATCTTGTGGTACTGAGCCTGTGGAAATGGAGTTGTTGAATATTAAATATAATGGTTTGGCTATTACTGAGCTTAGCTCCTTGAGAACTGTTGGATGTATGCCATCGGGGCCAGGTGCCTTATTTACTTTAATTTTTTCAAGTCGCTTATGAACTTCTTCCTCAGTTAACCAATTGTTCATTAATATGGAGGTTGTGGCTTCCTCCTGCGGCACTACTATTGAACTTGATTCTTCCCTGGTAAACACAGAGGCAAAGAATTTGTTTAATACCTCTTCTTTTTCCTTATCTCCAATAATCTGCCTACCCATCTCCCACTATATTTTCTCTTCTCATTTTTTTGTTATTAAGGTACTTAAAGAACTTTTTAGGGTTAAACTTACTTTCTATTGCAATCCTTTTTTCATTATCCATTTTTGCTAATTTGATTGCCCTTTTGCAATTTTTGTTACATTCCTTATAATTCTGTTACGATGTCTCTGTCCCTTCTGACTTAAAGAATCTAAACGCCTTCCTCTTCTTGTCCATTTCCTCCCCTACCTGTTTATTTAGCCATATTGGTTTTGACTTATTCCTTTTATACTTATTACCCAAGGGTTTACACTGATAAGCAGTGGTCGACAAATCACCAAAAAATCTACACGGCGAACAAAGAAATCTACTCGCCACCTAGTACCACACGTGTGCTGCTTGGGCCAATAGGAGCTCGCCACGATGTTAAATCCATTTGCCCGGGGCGAGCAAATGTATAGGTTTGTCGAACACTGCTGATAAGTATGCTTTTCTAACAATGTTTTAAAGACTGCCCATTTATCTTCTACATTTTTCCCTGCAAAAACATCATCCCACTGTATTACTTGTAGCTTAGACCTCAGTTTATTAAAATCTGCCTTTCTAAAGTTTAAGGTCTTTGTTGAACCCAAGTAATCTGTTTTTTGATAATTTATTTCAAATTAGACCATGTTATGATCACTGTTACCCAAATGTTCCAGGACTTGAATATTTGTTATTACTTCTACAATGTTTGGTATGACCAAATCCAGAACTGACCAAATCCAGAACTGCCCATCTCCTGGTTGGTTCCTCAATAATTTGGGTCATATAATTTTCTTTAAGCACCCCCAAAAACCTGTTTCCTTTTGTTGTAACGCTAATTTCATTGCCCCAGTCTATCTGGATAATTAAAATCCCCCATTATGCAAACATGACCCAGTTTTGATGCCTTCTCCATTTGCAAAAGTATTTTAGCTTCCTCAATCTCACAGATATTTGTGGTTTATAGCATATTCCCACAAACATTTTCTTTATACTTTTACCTCCACTGCCAATTTCTATCCACAAAGTCTCTACATTTTCATCACCCCCTTCATAGACATCATCCATTATAATAGGTTTTAGATCCGGTTTAACATATAAACATACTCCACCTCCCCTTCTATTTGTTCGATCCTTCCGAAAAAGGGAATAACCCTCTAAAATAACTGTCCAGTCTCATCCCACCATGTTTCAGTAATGCCTATGATATCATACTGCTCCCTTGCAGCTATTAATTCAAGCTCCCCCATTTTATCTGTCAAGCTTCTTGCATTAGCAAGCATGCATTTAAGTTTTTTTTCAGCCTGTACTATTATCTTATTTGCTCTTTCCTTTCTGCTCCCACTTGGTTTAGTCTTTAGAAGTTTTCTAGTATTATCTATGGGTGTCTCACTGCTTGTCAAACTCACACTTGCCCCCATTCTACCTCCATACCACCTTGTATCCTCCTCTATTCCATTTAGTTCATTATCTGTTTAATTCCCCTCCCCCCTCCATCCTAGTTTAAATTCTCCTCCAACCTTTTTAGCATTCTCCCCCTAGCACAGAAGATCCCTCTTCATTGAGGTGCAATCCGTCCCTAGAATATAGCTGGCACCTCTCAGAAAAGGAGTCCCAGTGCTCTAAAAACTAAAACCTCTCCTTCCCTCACCACTTTCTAAGCCATGCATTAACCTCTCTGATCTCTGACTGTCTCCCTGAGGTAGCGCATGGCACTGGTAGTATTTCAGAAAATACTACCTTGGAGGTCCTTGCCTTAAGCTTTTGGCCTAGATCCCTGTAATCATTTTTTAGGACCCTCCATCTTTCTCTAACTTTGTATTGTATTGTAACCCTCTTTCTGACACTAACAGGAATGGTATATATGTGACTATATATATATATATATATATATTATGTAGAGGATCAGTACGTGTTAGCAGCCGAGCTTCAATAATCCAAAAATAAATAGATGATACCGTTCGTGGCTACCGAAATGCTTTTATTTGTGCGAGCTTGATATAGATATATATTATATAATATATATAATAATCTATATATATATATAGTTATATAACATATAATATATATATATATATATATATACGAACTAACTGACCCATAAAGATCCTGCAGTATGATTTGTCCAGGTACATGTTTAACAACATATATAATCACATATATAACCATCCCATACAGAAACTGCACAGGAAAAGTAAGTAAAGAAGTTAATATTAAAAACAAAGGATATATACACTAAAATTAACCAAATCTTGTCCATAATAAAGATCATGAATCTCACTAGGGGATGTCCTCATCACATCATATAATATCCAACGTTTATCAAATTCTAAATGAAATGGAACAGATTATATATCCTTCTGTATACACAAAGAGCCTATGCAAACTAGCAAGAGTGAACACACATTGAGAAGAGCAAAGAGTCATGATACATACAAATCTACCCATTGTGACAGAAACCAGGGGATGGTAATAAATTCCATATATAGGGCTCCCAGGATACTGAACAGTTTCTATCCTGTCTGGCCTGGGTGCAGCCTTAAATACATGCACTCCATCCCCACAGTTTTGGGCAAGCACTGGAACTGAGGGATTTTCTGTCACCTGTCATGCTAATTAGAATCAGGTATGTAGCTGATTTCCTGTTTGCTCTGGTCTCTTCTCCAGGAGCCTGGAAGCTGCTGACAACAGTGGGGAGAAGCCCCTTCCCCACACAGGTTCAATTGTTCTATCATTTGGCTAACTCTGCAAAAGTACCTTGTTTTGTTGTTGGAAAGTGGAAAAGCCACTTCACCCTGAGTTAGGGAAATCTAAGTTAAGTTATCGCTGGTGAGCAGCTTTTGTTTGATGTGTTTTGTTGTATGCACTGTGGCAGTCCCAGTGCCTGGACTGAATAACAGCAGAAGCCCTATTTAAAGAAACAGTACGTGACGCCTCTCATTTAACCTACCCCAAAAGACCATGTTCTAACCGTCCCGGACAGACGGCGGAGCCCCGGAGTAAGCTGTTTGTCACACCATATAGAAAAAATACATGTATATATCCTCGCCTAATGCAAGGTACTCATGACTGGATATCACAAGAAGTGGGTAAGGTCCCAATCAATGTTCATCCCGTGAGGCACCCTGGTCCTCAAAGTGAAGATCCAGAATGCCTCACGTCGGTCCAGTTGCAGGGTCCTATTCCCACCCCTTGGTAGAGGTGCAACATATTCAATGCCCTGGAACGAGAAATTACTAGGACCCTGTAACAGGGGACTTACCCTGTTCAGAAAACTTGCCTCTAATCCAGCAGTGTGCTGGTTAATTGACCAGCACCTGGCTGATTATAGGTGTTAGAAAAAGCCTGCATCTGAGACAGAAAGTTAGACTCCTTAGCACACCTGTGAGCTGAACAAGGAGACACCGTCTTGAGCCTGCCAGAAGAGACTGCACGCTGCCAGCAGACACCAGGAAAGTACTTCAAAACCTGGAAACAAAGAAGCCTTCCCCTACAAAAGACAGATAAGACTTCCTTTCAAAGACTTTTTGTATATTTGCACAGATCAGGATAATGTTTGGGGCTGGGGAGCATTCTAATCTAAAGGGAGTTGTGGACTGCATAGGTTTAACTAGAAATACCCCAAGTGGAACAAAAGCTTTGTTTACACCCCTTATTTGCATACGTTTGGATGTTTTCTTGTGTTAAATAAACAGGCGCAATAAAAGCTGTATTTAATTTCACATTACAACAGTCTCCATTGCATACCTCTGCACATGTCCTCTTACAGACCCCCTTTAGAACAATTGCAAAAATGTTTTGAGACCGGGTGATTAAGATCTCCACTCGATATCAGTCTAAAATGTTCCATCATTCTTATTTTCAGGCATCTGATGGTCTGACCAACGTATTGACATCCCCACCCACATGTAATCAAGTAAATAACAAAGGATGAGTTACACTTAATAAATGTCAATACTTTATGTTTTGTTCTTGTTACAGTGGAAGTGAATGTATTAGAATGATCCATTTTATTACAAATTTTACATTTGTTACATTTAAATGATCCTTTGGGGAGGGCAGATCTATCCTTGGTGGCCGTTCTAAATAGACTATGTGAAAGGGAACTGGCCACTGTCCTGGCTTTTTTTAATTAAACAGATACAGATACAAATATACATACAGTGTTCAACAAATCCGGTCGCCCTGTCGCCCCTGGCGACAGGATATTGATGGCTGGCAGCATGCCAAGCAGCCATGCTGTTTTTCATTAATTCCCCTGCTCGCACCAAAACAAACCAAAAAAAAAATCCCCCTTCCTGATTGGATGACTCAACTTGCTGGCCTGCTGCCAGGATTTTTTTGGGCAGGCAGCCAGGCTCTATGTGAGCCCGCGCTGTGACGGTGGCCCCTCCATTGGATCCTGTTGCAAAAGACAGAAGGTAAGCCCTATTGCCTCCATTCCCATCCCTGCCTCCATTCCCATCCCTGCCTCCCTGCCATGCCTAAATTCCCTGCCTCTCTTCCCTTCCATGCCTCCCTGCCAATCGGCGAACGCCCCCCCCCCCCCCCCCACCACCGCAGTGCGGAGGCTCCCGCTGCCGTGCGGAGGCCCTCGCTGCCATGCGGCGAACCCCCCTGCCTTGCAGAGGCCCCCGCTGCCATGCGGAAGACCCGCCATGTATTGCGGAGGACCCCCCTGCATTGCGGAGGTCCCCGCTGCACTAAGGTACCCCCCCCCCTGCCTTGCGAAGGCCCTACCTGCATTGCGGAGGCACCCGCTGCTGTGCGGTGACCCCTCTGCCTTGCGTAGGCACCCCCTGCCGTGCGGGTGAGTGTGTGTGTGTAAGTGACAGTGTGAGACTGACAGTGTGAGAGTGAGTGACAGTGTGTGTGTGTGTGACATTGTGTGACAGTGTGTGGCAGTGTGTGACAGTGAGTGACAGTGAATGACATTGAGTGAGAGTGTGTGACAGTGTGTGACAGTGTGAGACAGTGACAGTTTGTGAGTGTGAGACAGTGACAGTATATGGCAGTGACAGTGAGTGACAGTATGTGAGTGTTTGACAGTGTGAGACAATGACAGTGTTGACAGTGTGAGATTCAGTCACCTACCCACCCAGTCACCCACCCACCCAAGTGTCAGTCACCCACCCAAGTGTCAGTCAGTCACTCACCAGTGTCAGTCACCCACCCACCCACTCAAGCAGTCAGTCAGTCACCCAAGTCTCAGTCACCCACCAGAGTGTCCGTCACACACCCACCCAAGCATTAATCAGTCAGTCACCATTGTGTCAGTCACCAACCCAAGTGTCAGTCAGTCACCCCCTCCCACCCCGTCTCACACCTCCCACCTCAACCACACTCTGTCACCCTCTCTCACTCTGTCACCTTCTCTCACTCTCCCTCTGTATCACCCTCTCTCTCTCTCTCTCTCTCTGTCATCTCTCTCTCTCTCTCTCTGTCACCCTCTCTCTCTCTCTCTGTGTCACCGTATCTCTCTCTCTCTCTCTCTCTGTGTGTCACCCTATCTCTCTCTCTGTGTCACCCTCTCTATCTCTGTCACACTATCTCTCTCTCTCTCTGTCACCCTCTCTCTCTCACTCTGTGTCACCCTCTCTCTCTCTCACTCTTACATGTGGGTGTGGATGTCAATACGTTGGTCGGACCACCAGATGCCTGAAATAGAAGAACGATGGAACATTTTAGACTGATATCGAGTGGAGATCTTAATCACCTGGTCGCAAAACATTTTTGCAATTGTTCTAAAGGGGGTCTGTAAGAGGACATGTGCAGAGGTATGCAATGGAGACTGTTGTAATGTGAAATTAAATACAGCTTTTATTGCGCCTGTTTTATTTACACAAGAAAAACATCCAAACGTGCAAATAAGGGTCAAACAAGTTTCGTGTCCACTTGGGAGTATTTCTAGTTAAACCTATGCAGTCCACAACTCCCTTTAGTTTAGTATGTCTCCCAGCCCCAAACATATATCTTGATATGTGCAGATATACAAAAAGTCTTTGAAAGGAAAGTCTTATCTGTCTCTTGTAGGGGAAGGCTTCTTTGTTCTCCAGGTTTAGAAGTACTTTCCCCTGTGTCTTGCTGGCAGCGTGCAGTCTCTTCTGGTCACCCTACTGTATCTCTCTCTCTCTCTATGTCACCCTATCTCTCTCATGCTCTCTCTCTCTCTCTGTCACCCTCTCTCTCTCTGTGTCACCCTCTCTCTCTGTGTCACCCTATTTCTCTCTCTCTCTCTGTCACCCTCTCTCTCTGTGTCACCCTATCTCTCTCTCTCTCTGTGTCACCCTATCTCTCTCTCTCACCCTATCTCTCTCTCTCTCACACACTCTGTGTCACCCTCTCTGTGTCACACTCTCTCTGTGTCACCCTCTCTCTCTCTGACACCCTCTCTCTATCTCTCTGTCACCCTCTTTCTCTCTCTCTCTGTGTCACCCTCTCTCTCTCTGTGTCACCCTCTCTCTCTCTCTGTGTGTCACCCTATCTCTCTCTCTCTGTCTGTCACCCTCTCTCTCTCTTTCTCTGTGTGTCACCCTCTCTCTGTGTCACCCTATCTCTCTCTCTGTGTCACCCTCTCTCTGTGTCACCCTCTCTCGGTGTCACCCTCTCTCGGTGTCACCCTCTCTCTGTGTCACCCTATCTCTCTCTCTCAAATCAAATCAGCTTTATTGGCATGACGAAAGAACATTTCAGTATTGCCAAAGCGTGAATAATAGGGGGCGGGGGACAATAATTACACGGATACTAGGGGGTAGGGTATAATGATTGCACGGTATATGGGTAACAGTTTCACACAGGGATGTGGGGGTTAGTGGACGTCTCTCAGCTTGTGGCAGGTGCTGATATAGTGTGCAGCCAGTTCTGCTGTGGTTTCATCTTCTCCCAGGAGGATCGCTATTTTTTGGTTCTACTCTATATGATTAAAGTTCTGGATAACAGCAGTTAGTTTCTCTAGGTGGGCACTCCTCACTTCAGAGTATTGTGTGCAATGCAACAGGAAGTGCGTTTCATCTTCTACCTCTCCTAGCTCACATCTTTGGCATATTCTCATCTCCCGGGGCTTCCAGTTCTGTCTGTGTCTGCCTGTTTCTATTTCTAGGTTGTGGGCACTTATTCTGTACTGGCCCAGGGTCTGTCTCTGTTTTGGGTCTTTTACCTTCAGTAGGTAGGGTGCCAGAGTGTATTCTCTCTGTAGGCTGTGGTAGGTTTCCAGCTTCTTTGAGCGTTGGATATAATTTTCCCACATTGTCACATACTGCTTCTTCATTTCGTTGGAGATTGAGTTGATTTCTTTATTCGGCAGGTTGTTAATCTGTGTGGGGTTTTGTCCTTGGAGTGAGAGGACAAGTTGTTTGATGGCACAGGGTTTAGTGGGGAGGTCCTGGCTTTGCATTGCTCTGTAGCAGTAAGACTGTGGATGGCTCTTGTTTAGGTGAGCCCAGAATGTCAGTGCTCTCTTCTGTACCGTGAGCAGTAGAGGAAAGCGGCCCAGCTCAGCCCGGCATGCATTGTTTGATGTACTCCTGTGTACTTGGAGAAGGTGTTTGCAGAATTCCAGATGCAGTATTTCTGTTGGGCTGGTATCCCATTTTATGGAGTCTGGGTATGTTACAGGGCCCCACACCTCACTGCCATACAGAAGGATGGGTGTGATGATGCTGTTGAATATTTTCATCCAGATTCTTATTGGTGGTTTGAGGTGGTACATCTGTTTCCTTATTGCATAAAATGCTCTGCGGGCCTTCTCCTTCAGTGTATTTATGGCCAGGTTGAATCTCTCTCTCTGTGTCACCCTATCTCTCTCTCTCTCTGTGTCACCCTATCTCTCTCTCTATCTCTCTGTGTCACCCTCTCTCTATCTCTCTGTGTCACCTCTCTCTATTTCTCTGTGTCACCCTCTCTCTATTTCTCTGTGTCACCCACTCTCTGTGTCACCCTCTCTTTATCTCTCTGTGTCACCCTCTCTCTATCTCTCTGTGTCACCCTCTCT